>PVLC010007196.1:0-33500 GCA_004027655.1 Graphiurus murinus | reverse complement strand
GGAAACTTCAGGGTGTGAAGTTAAGGAAGGATCCCTATCCAAGAATTTCTGCTGGTACTCCCTAGGTTAGGAGCATGTTTGCTGAACCATAAAATATCCTTGATGTCCCAGAGAAGGAGAAATATCAGTTACTCACTTCTAAGTGTGAATGAATCCCTTTATTTGAAACCTGGACTCCTACCTAGCTGAGGTAGAGTATAAGACACTGATTGAAGACATGATGGAGACTGTATTGAGGGACTTTGGGTAACTGGGCAGAAGTTCAGTCTTGCCCTCCAGAGGATGGACAGGCGGAACTAGAGGGATCAGTAAGATGTGAGAAACAAGGAAAGGGTGGAGGGCGGAAGATAGGAGGAAAGGTGTAGGCTTAACTTGTGGATCTTGGCTTGGACGTTTGCAGTCAAAGTGTGTACAAGGCATGAATGATGGGCGTGGCCTGCAGACAGGTGCACTGCGTGGTGAGGATTACTCTGATACTGGCAGAGGAACCCAGGCCAGTCAGACTTACATGAGGCAGATTCATATTTCAGATGTCGGTTTCTTCATTTTGACCTAGTAATAGCTGTGCATCGCTGACCAATAAGCCATCAACAAGACCTTCCTTCACATATTATATCCTTCTCTAGAGCCACTTGGCTTCTGGCATTCTGTAGTCTGTTTACTGCCAACTACTTGTATTACTTTTTTAATTTTCTTTAAAATGCATAAATTCTGATTGGATCACTGAATGCCCATTTTACTCATCCACTTTGATAACTATAGGCTTATTCCATCAGAGAAACAATGTCTAAATTAATTAAGGCTGTCATTGATCAGAGAAAATTTTTGACCTTTGGAGGATTGGACTAATTGGGCTTTAGGGCAGAGTTAAAACTATGTATTTTAAAAAATAGTTTCCTGAGTTCATCCTATTTTATTGATAATAAAGCACTTGCTTTAATGATGCCTTAATTTTTTTTTAAAAACTGGGCCTTTACAAAAGTCCCTGTATTGAGGGAAATACATATAACCTTCACTCTATAAAGTCATGTGATATAAAATGAGTTTTGTTTTATGTGCCCCAACATATATTATATCCTATCCATTTTCTTTTACTAAAGAATATACATGGTGTACAATTGAGAAAAATTAGACAGAGAAATCCTTATGTTTTATGATCTTCATAAACTTTTTAATGTAATTTCAAAAAAAAAAAATCAGTGCCCCAAACGATGCTCCAAAGATAACAGAAGATTCAGAACGTAATTGGTTCTTAAAGTTCCAAAATGACCTCACTGTAAGGTCGTCTCACTAGAATATAGCCCACAATATGTTTACTTAACATTGTGTTGTATTCCACTGGGGTTATGGTGGGGAAGATTACAAATAAATGCCACCGTCCATTAACAAAGGGTGGCATTATGGCTTATCCTGAAAATCCAGTTCTGAGTGAGCTGGCACACCTAGCACAATCTGTGGAATACAGAACTCAATTTAAAGATTAGCACAGATGTCCTTTGGTCCACACTCTCAGTAAGCTCTGCGGCATTCATAAGACCCCCAGGCCAGGCTCCCATCTTCTTTCGTCCAGGGCGAAGGGTCATGAAGGGAAGAGGTGTCTGTTCCCTCATCTGGGGAGAGAGGTCCCACCTTGGGTGGCAGGTCGGGGTTTGACACCGTCATGAAGGGGGTGAAGGGGTAAGGAGGTGGCGTGGGGTACCCCGGCGTTTGGTGCAGATCCTCCAGCGCATGTAGTGAGTAGGGCTGAGCCCCCGCAAGGGAGGCCCCCCAGCTGGAGCTCCTGTATTGTGTGGTGCCTCCTGACTCGAGCTGAGGGAGACAACTGGTGCTGGGTGGCAAGGTCTGCAGGGTGTCGGAGGGCACAGGGTCTGTCTGGCTGAGACCATCGGGTACCGTCTGTTCCCACGAGTCCCTCTGAGAAGAACAGAAAGGCCATTATTGGTTAGTGGACGGTCTGTAGATCCAAGGGCTGCAGCTGGACCCTGGCTTTCCAGAGCAACCTCAGTGTCCTCCCGTTGCTGCTAAAGCTGCTTACCAGGCAGTTCACCGTCTGGTCTGACACCAGCAGGGAATGTTTGGGTTCCTTTCTACTCTAGAATGAGATTTCCTGTATATGTTGAGATTCCTTTTCCCAGGAAACAATATTAAGTGAGTGAAATGTGAGAAGAATAAAATGGCCAAGTGCTCAGCATTGCATTGTTATAAACAATGCACTATGTCTAGTATTCTTTTTGAGTCTCCTGTTACTCTGGGTCCTAGAATACCCTTTACATAAGTGGGTAAATCAGCACTTGGCCCACTTCCAGCTACAGTACGAGCTTTTGAGTGGGCTAGGGAGGCCATCCTGCCCTCAGTGAGCAAAACAGGCTTGGAGCTACCTCCTCAAGCCGATTCTTGCAGTGGGCTGATTCATTGACACCTGCTACCCTCCTGAAACTGAGCACCTCACTTTGTTCATCCATAAAATGGGCCTTTCATGAATATTTCCTGAGTCAAGGAAAGTATGAATTGGACAAAGTTATATACAGGTTTCTGGCATGGAGTAGATACTCAGTAATGTTAATTCTGTCTCCCACCCCTTTTGTCTGAAATTCTGCCTTTAGAGACTCATTCCCTTGTGGTAGAGGCTTTATAGTTTTCTCTAAGGAGAGGATTAGCATTCTTCAGTTCTCTGTGAACTCATTTCTTTGTAAGGATCAAGGGAGAACAAGGTCCTATATGTGAGGGGAGGAGGCGGCAGTGGACCTAGATCTAGGGGAAGGAGAAACCCTTTGACCTGCCCTGGGAGATGACCTAGCCGTGCCTAGATGTAACTCAGTGTTCTGTCCTTATGGCAGAAGGGATGAGGATGGCTTGCCCTTGCAGGGAAGGGGGATATACGGCAAAATCAGGATTTTAACAACATGGATGTAAATCCTACTTTATGTTTTTTGGTGCAGTTCTCTAGATAGACACTCTTGCTGTCATGGTTAAAGTGGATCTTTGAACGAGACTTGCTCAGGGGTCCTGGCAGAACCAGCCCGACCTGGTGCCTCACAGAGCAGCATCTGGGGTCTCCAGGTGAGTCAGGCTTGCCTTCAAACTAGCTGCCCAGCTCGGTGGCTGGGCCAGATCCAGGGAGCCTGGTTCTCCCGTCACTCCTTGCTTGTGAAATAACGCATACTCACAAAAACGAAGTGAGCTGGGTCGCTGGGGAAGGGCGGCGGCAGGAGTGGTGGCAGGGGGGAGGCGCTGAACAGAGAGCCGGGGCTGGGGGTCAGCGCAGGTGCACGGTAGTCCCCATAGGGCTCGGCCAGGTAGGGCTCCAGCAGCGCCGCGTGGCTCTGGCCCGCGGGCGACTCGCAGGGAAAGGGCTTCGCCATGCTGGAGGCGTAGACGTCATTTGAAAATGATTTACTGTTGTGGAAGTCTGAGTCAGACAAAAAAGATCTTCTGACACCATAGTAACCTGACATGACCGGTGAACCTGTTGCCAAATGAAAAACAATTGGTTAAAAAAAAAAAAATCCCCCAGGAAGGCCAGGGCATCTCTGTAGCTGTGTGTTTCCCTAGTGTGAAATGATGTACACGCAAACACCTGGCGCCCTGACACCGAAATAGACAAATGCTTTGAAAAGCATGAACTAAGCCTGCACTACCTTTAAAAAGTGTTCCAGCCCAAGTAACATATATTTAAAGCTTACTCTGCCTTTAGGAATTAATTCATTTTTATTTTATTATTTTTTGTGTTACTGGGGATTGAACTGGGCATTGTACCTCTAAGTTGCACCCCCAGCCCTATTTTATTTTAAATTTGAAACATGGTCTCTTTAGGTTGATGAGAGTCTCACTACTTGCTGAGGCTGGCCTCGAACCTGTGATCCTCATGTCTCAGCCTTCCAAGTATTGGGATTACAGGCGTGCGCCACCATGCCCAGGCTGAATTCATTTTAGATGATACAGGATCTGTTCAATCATTCAAGCAGGCAGCATACATTTATTGTTTATCTTCCAGATGCTGGGCACTATGCTAGGAAGGGTTTGGCCTTAAAGAGCAAAGCCAAAGAATCCGTTGGCATTCACATTTGATTGAATGGTGCTTCTCTTTTACAGCTTCTGTGCTATGTCGGTATAACACACAGGTCCTTTTATAAGAGGCTGTTCTGGGCTTGTTATCTCAGATGCTGTATCTCTAGATAAGGTGATCTATATAAGTCTACCTCAAATCAGACGAAGGGTGTACTCTGTCTTCTAATTCTTTTGTGTACTGATGTTGAACCTAGTAGGCTGATAAATGGCTTGCTTTGGGATAATATGGTTGCATGGAAACTTATTTTTCAGCTAGCAGGTGTCTTACTTTCAAATTTTTTTATTGGTGCATTATGATTATGCATAATGGTGGGATTCATTGTTACATGTCTGTACATGCACATACACAATTTGGCCAATTTCATTCTCTGGTACTCCCCTTTTCCCTCTTTCTAGGAGCCAAGTTTAGAGGAACACTAAACTCCCCTCTGGCTTTGATGAGTCTGGTGTTCTTTGCTGCCCTCTCATGGCCATATGAGATCCCTCATTCAGCTCATCAGAGCACTGCATTTAGAAGAGGAAGTGCCTGGTTTAGAATCTTCTTCCCTGGTGGAAAAAGGGAAAAGCTAAAATGGACAAGTCTTATTTAAGGCAAGGCCAGTGAAATGGTTCCAGAAGAGAAGAGAGGTGTTTGCTAACCACTTTCTGACCCCATAGCTCAGTTGTAACAGGAAATACATGATCATTTAAAACATGTTGCGGGGCATAGATTCAAGGTCTCTGTAACTGATGGCTTAGGTATTTCAGCTGGTGGTGGGTGTGGTCTCATTAACGAGACCCTACACCCTGAGGTCACAGAAGAGCTGACTGAGGGAGAATACGTAAATGTTGTTTCCCTTACTTCCCCCAAGCAGAGTGAACGGCTTCGGTGTCCCTGCCCACCCCACCACACTCTAGGGAAAGAGGATCAGCTATCCAGACCTCTCCCCTTTCTTATCCAGCACACTGTCTGCACACGCAGAAGTTCGGCCACTCACACACTACGTGACACTTTATATTATGTCCATTTCTCTTTCACCTTTCACAACTATCTTTCTAATCTTCAGGCTCCATGGTGGCATAGCCCAGATCTTAAGACAGTTTCTGTGAACTCAGTAATATAATATTGTGCTCAACAATTAAATTCAGGAGAAGCAATCAAAATTCCCCACTGAAACCTTTAGCATGATTTGACTTACTGCCCTTTCATCTTGAATTCTATAACCCGGAACTCCCAATCTACTGCATTTGAAGACTATGGTTAGAGTTTTAATTATAAGCATTCTTCCTTGTGTGTGTGTGTGTGGGGGGGGAATCTATGGAGATGGAAATTAGTATAAAAAAATAAGGTTGGGTTTCATGTCATGAATTAAATCACAGGAGTGGTTAAAGCTGAGAACAGATTGATACATTTGTAAACAAAGCTTCTGAGCTGTCATGTCTACATTCCCAGTTTCCAAATAAAAACAATTATGAAGAAGAAGAAAAATCTCTGCTTTAAGCATGTCTTTTTCTCCTTTACAAGTAGAATAATTCTAGATGGAAAGAGAAGCTGCAGAAATTTCCTTCTGTAGAAGAAAGCAGCAAATTTCAATGACAGTAAGTATGATTGGAAAACACAACATAGATACAACAATCTGTTACAGGGTGGGAGATCTTAAAAATATTTTGTCATCTTTTTTGGATCCTCTAGGGCTCTTTCTTTTTCCTTATCCATCTTGGAAGGTAGGAAAACTATTGAGAAGGTTTGTGGCATTTCTGAGCTGGAGCTCTGGGAAGGAGTGTGTGTGTGTGTGTGTGTGTGTGTGTGTGTGTGTGTGTGTGTGTCTGAGAGTGCCCAGAACTATCATTAAGAATACCCCTAAGTCAGGTGTGGTGGCACATATTTGTAATCCCAGTACTTGGGAGGCTGAGACAGGAGGACCACAAGTTTGAAGCCAGCCTCAGCAACTTAGTGATACTGTCAGCAACTTAATGAGATCCTGTTTCTAAATAAAAAATTAAATAGGGCTGAGGGTATAGCTCGGAAATAGAATGCCCCTGGGTTGAATCCCCAGCACTACACACACACACACACACACACACACACACACACACACACACACACACAGAATGCCTCTAGCCAGGCACCTGCCTGTAATCCTAGTACTTGGAAGGCTGAGACAGGAGTATCATAGGTTCAAGCTCAGGCCAGCTTCAGCAACTTATCGAGACTCTCAGCAATTAAGCAAGACTCTGTTTCAAAATAAAAAATAAAAAGGGTTGGGGGGTTATCTTGGAGATAGAATACCTCTGGCTTCAATCTCTAGTACCAAAAAAAAAAAAAAAAAAAAATGTAGATTGCTCCTCTCTGGGTTCAGCTCAGCTACTTAGGAGGCTGAGTAAGGAAATTGCTAGTTTCAGGTCAGCCAGAGCAAGACCCTATTTTTTTTTTTTTAAAGAATGCCCCTTTCCCACCCCCACAGGATTATTTAATGAGACATGTGTTGGAATGAGTACAACAAACTAAATTAAGTGGGTGACATAATAGAGAGCACCTATGTAGTAGTTCCTCCACTCTGCCTTCAGGTCTCTTTCTCTTTCTGTCTAAAGCAGATGCAACTCTGTCAGGGGCTTAATTTGCTATTTATTGCTTTTGTTGAAGAAGCTTCTGCCAGACAGGTGATTGAGAGGCTGCCTTCAAGGTATGTGACTTCCAAGTTCAGGACTGAATGAGGCTTGCCTTTGTTGTGTGTGTGTGTGTGTGTGTGTGTGTGTGGTGCTGGGGATTGAACCCAGGATATCATGCTACCTCCAAACTACACCCTAGCCCTTTTCATTTTTTTTTTTTTTGAAATAGGGTATTACTAGGTTTCTGAGAGTCTCACTATGTTGCTGAGGATGGTCTCGAAACTGTGATCCTCCTGTCTCAGCTTCCCAAGTACTGGGATTACAGGAGTGCACCACCACTCTCAGCTGAGTTTGTGTTTTAAACATAGCTATTTAAAAAAAAAAATGACGTTGGAGATTGAACCCAGGGTCATTCTACCTTCAAGCTACAAATCCCTGCCCTATTTTATTTGTTATTTGGAAACAGGGTCTCCCTAAATTGCTGAGAGCCTCACTAAGTTGCTGAGGCTAGCTTTGAACCTGCAATCATCCTGTCTCAGCTTTCTAAGTATTGAGATTACAGGTGTGCACCACCATGCCCAGCTTAAAAAAATAGCTATTGTAGAGAAGTTGTGAAAGTAGTGTAAGGCAGAAAACACACACACACACACACAAATGCTCAGCTGTTTAAACTCAAAAGGGAGTAAATTGCTCATTGAATTCAAGTACTCACCTGGCATCTGGACGAACGGAGACTGGGAGGAGCTGACACTGCCCTGGAAGGCAAGCAGAATGCGAATGTTCTTCTTTAGGTGCAAGCTCAAATTTAATTAAAAAGTCAAGGATGTATTTTAAAGCTTTCTTTTCTGATACTCAGAAATATTACTTGAGGACTTGGGTGGTGGGTTGTGTCACCTGAGAGTAAGAATTCAAGTTTTACAAGGGATAGAGAGAAACCAAACGTTCAGATTCTGGGAAACATGCTAACAAGCCCTGGCTGATTGAAATATAATGATTTATTCTTTTTGTTCCACTGTTTGTGTTGACACTTATTCATCAAAAGTATATTAAGTGGTTATACATATGCATGTTTTGTGCATGTGTAGATATACATACATAGACTTGGCATTTGGCTTTCACCCTGAATGGCCACTTTTTATTATCAGTCTCTGCCTAGAATAGAAGCTCCACCAAGTGTAGGGCCCTTGACCATGGCTTGTCCTTATTGTCCAGAGCATAGTTCATAAAAGACACAATAAAAATATGTGAAATGAGAATGCTGTCCTCAAAGAACCCGCAGTCTACTGAGTGTGGGAGGTTGGGAGATGTAGCAGGTTGAATTATGTCCCTCTAAAAGATAGATTGAAGTCTTAGTCCCTGATACTTCTGAATTAAACCTTCTTTGGAAATAGGGTCTTTGAAGATATAATTACTTAAATTAAGATGAGGTCATACAGAGAATGGGCCCTAAATCCCATATGACCAATGTCCCTACAAGAAGAAGAGAAGGGCATACAAAGATACAAACCCCGAGGGGAGAAAGTCATATGGAAACAGAAGCTGAAATCAAATTGTTATAACCTCAAGCCAAGGCCGGCCAAGGATTGCCTGGCAACCGCTAGAAGTTTGGAGGAGGTAAGGAGGGATTCTTTCCTAGTAGCTTCAGAGGGAATATCTCTCTGCTGACACTTCCACTTCCAGAATGGTGAGACAATAAGTTCTTGTTGCTTTAAATCACCCTATCTGTGGCAATCTGTCACTGCAGCCCTCGGAAACTCGAAGCAGACAACTCACCAAGGTGTGAGAAGTGGCTTGGCTGGAAAAGATGGGGCACTGTGGACACTTAGCTGGTGTTAGGGATGGGGTTGGGAACACATCCTGAAGGAGGTGATGCCTACATTGAAGGACAAATGGATTTTGAGGATACAAACATTCAGGGTATCTAGGTATGTAGTCTTAAATATATATAATATATAAATATATATAATATATATAATATATAAATATATATAACATATAAATATATATAATGCTAATTAAGACTCCAAGGTGCCCCAGAGTAGAGTAAGTGGAACCAGAGTGTCTGTGTTTGAACCTTAGTTCTGCCTCTTATTAGCTGCGTGATCTTGGGTACATGAAGATGAACTGAGATCATAGACTTTGAGCATTTAGAATATTGCCTGGCACACCGTGGGCAGTATATACTTATTTGCTATTATTCTGGTAGTCCTCACTTATCTGTGGGGGATATATTCCAAGACCCCCAGTGGATGTCTGGAACCAACCCTATATATACTACATTTTTTCCTATGCATACATACTGCAATAAAGCTTAATTTATAAATTAGGCACAATAAGGGATTAACAATAATAACAATAAAATAAAGTATAAGGATATATTGTAATAAAATTGCCAGCATCACTATTCTTAGTGATACTGTGACAAGCTATCTGATAACTGAGAAGGCTATTAAGTGACAGATGTTTGGGTAGTGTTGTTATACTAGACAAAGGTGTAATTCATATCCCAAGCAGGATAGACTTGTACAGCATGAGATTGCATAGTGTTACTCAGAATGGTGCACAATTTAAAACTCATCAATTGTTTATTTCTGGAATTTTCCACGTGACATTTTCATACTGTAGTTGGCCACAGGTCACTGAAACTAGAAAATGAAACTAAGGGCAATGGTGGGGGTGGGGAAGATAATTTAATCAGATATATTTTTAGGTCCCTTCAAATCTATGGCATATGCCTCTAAACATGACTTGAGTGATGTATGTTTCCTGTTTAATAAGTCTACACTTTCCAGCGGCAGAAAGGTTCTCTGGGGTGTGCAGTGGCCAGGAGTAGGTAGAGATCATGGTCCTCCCAACGTTTGCGTGGTTAAACCACAGATGTGCTTGTGTCTGGGCACATTTTCCCATGTTGCCAGGGGCCATGTTGTCCAGTGTTATCTTCTACTTCCTGGCTCTGGCTGGCTGGGTCTTTCCTTGAAGGATTGTGCCTCCCGGTACCTTCTGGCTTCTGCCTCAGCCTTCTTCCTAGTATGAGTCAGGTGTGGCAGGATGGTAGCTGTCCTGGGTGCTGCCTGGGGAGATGTCCCACTGTCCTTCTCCAACCTTCTCTATCTGCCTGGTTCTTCTAAACTGCTCTGGTCAGCTGGGGCCAGGATGAAGGCTTCTGTAAGTTATAGTGTACATGCTCAATTTGATGCATAGACCTTTCTGACATCAGACACTGAGTGTTCGTGACCACCACAGCAGCACTCTCTTTCCCCTCAGCGTCAGTCACAGCTGGCCTGGCTCTGCCTCTTGCCTGGGTCCCAAGCCTGGATAAAGCTCAGGCTATGCCCCTGTGGCTGACACAGTCTCTTCATCTTTGAGGATTCTGCTATTTAAGTTTTCCTATCTTTCTCTTCCGCTGCCAACAGTCCTTAGCATCTTCTTATATTCCCTCTCTTCTTTCTGCCCAGGTTCAATTATTACAATTATTACTGTCCTATCTCCAACCCAGTTTTTATACCAGAAGATTATACATTACAAGTGTAATTGATTTTACTCATTATTCGATCGAAAGAAGCCTCTTGTGTTCTTTTCTCCTATATACTTGTACCTGCTGTAGAAATTAAACGATTTCCATTCTTAAGATCCTGAGGACATTAACTCTTACATCCTTCTCCTAATTAATGTTATTTTAGTTAACTTTTTCCATTGCTATGACCAAAATGTCTGACAAGAACAACTTAGAAGAGGAAAGGTTTATTTGGCTCATGGTTTTATAAATACAGTCCATAGCTGGCCAACTCCAAGGCAGACATGGTGGCATAGCATGGTGGAGGAAGGCTGAGATCAACTCAATGGTGGCCAGAAGCAGAGTGAGGGATTTATACAGTCCCTAAGGCCATACCCCCAAGGACCCAGCTCCAGTCATGCCCTACCTTTGAACCTGGCTGCATAGCATAGCTTACTACATGGGCTTTGGAGGGACATTTTAAATCCCTCCAAATTAAAATACTTGTATATGCTGTCTTCTCATATATTACTGTGATTCTTTTTATTTAATCTCTACAGAATAGACATCATCATTATCAATATATTAAGTAAATATGTATTAAGCTAACTTACATGTTTACCATTCTCTTTGCTTGTTCTTCTTCTTCTTCCAGATTTCCTTTCTAGATTCATTTCCTTCTTCTAAGGGAATTCTTTAGAACATTTCTTAAGTGTAAGTGATGTTGATAGTAAACTGTTTTAGGTTTTTATTTATCTGAAAATATAATTTCTTCTGATCTTGTACTTGAAAGATGGTATTACTGGGTTTACAAATGTAACTTTTTTGTAATTTTTTTGTCAGTGTTTGCAGGTATCATTCTCCTGTCTTTTGGCTTCCATGATTATTTTGCGATAGTATTTCTTTTCTTTTTGACTGCTTTTAACTCCTATTGTCATTAAGGTTCTTCAATTTCAGCTTACTTTATTTAGAGGTAGACTTATTTTTACTTATCCTGCTTGGTATAGGACATGCTTTATGTTTCTGGGGATTCATGTTTTTGTAGAAAAATTTCAAGCATCACCTTGTCAAATATTGCTGTATCTTTATTATTTCTGTTATGTTCTTTGGAGAGTATTTGGATATATTTTAGACCTTTTACTTTTATATCCTATAACCTCTCCTTATATTCTCTACATTCATGATTCTCTGTTCTTATATTCTTTTGTTATAAATTAGTGTAATTTCTCCAGATATATATCTAGTTCACTATTCTTTCTTCAACTGTAGTTAATTTGCTATTGAAATTATACATGAGGTTTATATATCAACAATTTTATACTTTTTCATTTCTATAAATTCCATTTCTAGTTTGCTTGGTAATTTTTGATGGATCCTTGTTGACTGCTCATTATTTAATCTATTGTATACTTTTTTTTTGGTAATTATAATATCTGAAAGTTCTGTGGATTTAAATTTATTGCTTGTGCTGACTCACAGTGGTTTAGTTCTTCATGAATTGGTGATCTTTGCTTGAGACTCATATCTGGTTGTGTGAAAATCTGGGGTCCTAAGTTGAGGTTGCTTTTCTCCAGAATGTTAATGTTTATATTTCTTGGCAGCTACCTCCATTTCAGGTTCCCCAGATTAATCATGGAGTCCCAGGGCTAATTTAGCTCTCAGTCTTGAAAACAGCTCAAGGACTAGTCTTTGCATGTGAGCTAATTTAGACACCTGTCCTCAGGGAATCTTCTTTTTGGCATGATCACTTATTATATTCAATGCCGTAATTTCTGTCAAAACTTTCTCCAACCCCTCTCCCATACCAACCCGTGTCTTCTTACCCCCAGCTTTAGAGATTTCTCTTAGCTTCTTGCCATCTCAAGAACACATTAAAATTTGTTTCATACAGGATCTAGTTTTGTTGTGGGAAAGAGCTCCTACCCCAGACCATCTAGCTCTCCTGGGAGCAAAATTGAACCCCTAAATACTAAATGTTGCTGTAGATACCTTCCTGGTGTTTACACAGCATGAATCCTTTTATTTTTCTATGATTTCCAACATTTTCTAGCAGGTATTAAATTGTTAATAGAAGTAATTTATAAGCAATAACTTATAGTAGTTTCATAACTACTATGGTTGGGCATTGTTATGACCTAATATGTTATATGTGTTGTCTAATTTAATTCTCATAACAACCTCAGAAGATAAGTAATATTATTTTTACTCTATTGATGAGGAAAATGAAGCACCACGAGAGTACCCCAGGGTGCCCACTAGGACAAGGTTGGTTGTGGCAGTGGGTGGGATTCAGTAGGGACATCTCTGATTTCAAAGCCTGTTTCTTAACCACTGGAAAGTTTTCCAAGCATCTTAATAACTCAATGCTTGGGAAACTCAATTTAATAACTCAAAAATAAAAATAGGAAAACATGATCATTTAAAAAATTAGCATAAAGGAGACTTAGAAATATCCAGAGAGATCTTATAATTATATAAAAACTCACAAAGAGGATCAGGTGGGATTGGATACTCCCCTGAATGAACTATATAATGCAGACTTAAAGACACACACACATACACACACACACACACACACACACACACACACACTTATATATACTCTTTAATCTTTCAAGTGATACTCTATTTTTGTGAAGGACAACTTTACTGAGGTCTAATTCACATATAATAAAGTTTACAAAATTTAAGTATACTAATTGATGAATTTTGACAAATTTTGATGAATTCTTGTGACCCACCACCACTACATTTATGATTTAAAACATTTTCATCAAATTGTTTTGTAGTTATAATTGGTACTGTCCCCTCTGTGGTGGCCTGGGAAATATTTAGATGGATCAATCTAAAAAATAAATGATAATACACCTGTTGAGCTCATCTCACAGGACATAGAAGAATCCTGAAGGGCTTATCTGGGACTTCACTGGACATATTTCAGAGAAGGCACTTACTTCTCTCTTCCATTCTCAGATTTCATGGGTTGGGAGAGAATAGCCTAAACCAGGAGCCTTCAGCCCCCACACTAGCCATCATGCCCCATGCAAAGGGAAAAGTCACATTCCTTTCCTCCTTGTGCACTGTATCATATTAACATAGTTGCCTCTCATCCTACCAGTCCTCTGGGACTCATATTAAAATTAATACTGGAGAGCCATAGATTTTGACCAAGTAAGATGGTATATAATTTTTTATTTTGCATACTGCAAACAACAGGATCCTGCAATGCCAGGTAGCCAAATTTAGAGGTTTATATTTGAATGAAATTTGCCAGTCTGCAACTTCCTGTAGCTAACACAGCAGCCTCACAGCTGCCCCAAAAGCCCCTCCATGAAAATGAGTTAATTTGAACTAATAGGTCACCACAGCAGTAAAGTGATAAGATTAGGAGTTTCCCTTGAATACATTTATTGTCATTTTTATGACCCTATAATATTTTTAGGGGCCAACTCAGTTGAAGGAATATATTGAAATGTGCAAGGAAGTACTGGCATAACATGTTTTACACTGCTGAATAGCCTTATCTTTAAACTTGAATTACATAGTTCAGAAAGTGTCCCTTTAAACTTAAAGATGTTGTTACTGATGCTTACATAGTAATAATTATAGCCACTTGTAAATAGACAGTCTCTCTTCAAGGAATTCAAAGTACCTTATACATTTAATTTCCCATTGACAGAGTTGATGATAGCATATTGAACATTTTCACACTGCATTTTAATATCTGAATTTAGACCCATGTGATTTTCCTCCAGCTTTGGAATTAATTTAAATACATGCCATATGTTAACACAGCCTTTAAATGAAAACCTGTGTTAGATTGGAACACTTTCTTCCCTGGGGGGAAGGGAAATGGGCATAGAGAATTAGATGACTTAGTTCATGTGATAAACATGTAGTAAAACCAGGAGCCTTCTGACTGTTGTCAAATTTTATATGGTGATTAAACTAACCCAAACAATGTTCTAATAAATCTTATTACTTGTGCAATGTTTAAAATAGGTTTTGACTTATGGACCACTTCTTTGAGTTACATATTTAATCAAAAATAAGAAAAATGCTCCATAATGAATAGGAACTACACTTATAAGCATCTGTTGTGTGTCAGGTGCTTTATATAATGTTCTCTTAGAAGAAAGTAGATGTTCTTATCTCTGTTTTACAGAAGAAGAAACCAAGCATAAGAAAAGTAATGTGCTCAAGATCATTCATCTTATAGATTGGAGAATTAGGATTGAAACCCAAGGCTCCACAGTGTACTCTTCTTTGGCCTCTCAAAACATAACAAATAAGTTTTGTGCACTAGTCCCTCAGATGAACCACAGAGATTTATTCACCACCTCTGATGTTGAAGACACAGTGCTGGATTTTGCAGGGGATAGAAAAATGTGATCAGTTGCTTAGATTAGGACCTACTTAGGGAGACAAGCCATCTGGGGTAGATTAAATATGGCTATCATTTCTGTGCAGCTCCTCCCATTAGAAAGTGGAGTCTATCTTGAATTTAGAATGATTTCGGGATTTGCTTTGACCACTAGAATATGTCTGAAGTGATAAGTTTCAGAGTCTAGGCCTCAAGGGAATTTTCAAGTATCACTTTCACCTGCTTGAATGCTACCCTTTGACCTCCTCTTAAGGAAGTCCATCCAGTGGTTTGGAGGATGAGACTGAGTAGGAGTGAATCAAGACGCTGGCATCACCAAGGCTATTCTGGACCTTGCAGCCCAGCTGAGGCTCCTGAGAATCAGAATTGGATGCTAAAGGCTGAGGGGATATGGAGAGGGAAAAGGAGCTCCCAGGTGTGAGAGATCTTATGAATCAAACACAGGAGAGGGAAAGCACATCTTTTCTTCGAGGAATAATTAATTAGCTGTTGATTCTTTGGGAATAGAAGTTTCACTTTGCCAATTGAAGAAAAGTATATTGTATACCTACTATGTTCCAGAATTGTAGTGATTCCAAGAAATGCAAAGAAGGATAAGATATGCATTCTATTCTTAGATAGCATACAGTTTCATAGGAAAATAGTTACACAAATAAGTATATGTAATTGATGCAGTAATTAAAACAAGAGTTGAGGTTGAGAAAACTAACATTTCCTGACACCTGCTTTCTCTCAGGTCCTTTGTGTGTGTTTAATTTTTAGTGACAATTGTATCTTGTACAATTGTATCTTGCGCTTCACGTACTCTGCAGTGTGCTACATGATTTACATGCATTGTCTCATTAAGTCTTTGCCATTAATCAATGAGATAGATTGTTATAAGTTATTATCCCTGATTTATAGATTGGAAAACTAATAGATACTCTAAACGATTTGTCCAAGATCATAGAGCTAGTAGGTGATACAGCCTGAGTTCTAATCTAGATCTACTCTAACCACGGTTTTGTGCAGCAGAATGGTGGGATAAGGATGAGTTTACTGTCTTGGGAGAATGTGATTGAACCCACATGGATGTAGGTGATATCTGAGTCCAGTTTTGAAGGATGGGAGGAAATCAGCAAGCATATAGGGCAAGGGTTCTGTCATTGTGGGAGAAAACCAAAGGCTCCAGTGTGAGGAAGAGCATTGAGCAGCAAGGAAATGAAAGCAGGAAGTGTGGAGCTGGGGATGGGGGCGGGAGGGGGGGTGCTGAGCCAAAGCTGCAGGAGTTTACAGGAGTCAGGTTATCAAGGGCTTTTGGAGCCATGCTAAGGAATCTGAGCTTTGTCCACTAGCAGGCACTGATTCTCAAGAAGTTCTTAGCAGTGTAGACATGGTAAAGGTAGTATTCTAGAAACTGAATCTGAGGCTGAAATGATGAATCTGAAGTGATGGGTGTAGTATGTGTTGAACTTGACTAGAGACCCAGTGATGAGAGTCTAATGGGATTTCAGCAGATGAGATTCCCATGTACCTCTACTTGTCATCCTTTCAGAGGGTATATCGGCAAGGGCTGATACAATACCCATAGCAGCTGAGGTTTTCTGGCCAACTATCCTGGGCACTGTACGATTCCCAATGCCCTCTCCCTGTTTTCTTCATTACAACCCTCCAGCTGATGCCTGTGTGACAGAGAGGGCTGACATATTTCCTGCATATTGCCCTACTTACAAAAGGGAGGGGGGAACCTCTATGTTCTTCAATTATTTAATTTAATGGTATGTTGTATAACTCTAGTCCTAAGGCCAAAAAGAATTTTTAATTGAGGAAGGAACATTAAAATAAGCATCTTCAAAAACTCTTATGTCTACCAAGCCTAGGTTACAGGGGACTTTCGCACAAGGAAAGAGCTCACCAGGTGTTGAGGACCTTGTCTCCACTATTAGCAGCCTGGTGACAGCAAGGACTATGTTACTGACAAAAAAGAATTAAGTTGCTGGGCGTGGTGGTGCATGCTTGTAATCCCAGCATTTGGGAGGCTGAGATAGGAGGATCCAGGTTCGAGGCCAGCCTCAGCTACCTAGTGAGGCACTCTGCAACTTAGTGAGACCCTGTTTCAAAATAAAGAATAAAAAATAGGGCTGGGGGTATAGTTCGGAGGTAGAATGCCCCTGAGTTCTATCCCCAGTACTGCAAAAAAAAAAAAAAAAAAAAAAAAAAGAAGTTGTTTGCTTAAGGCCTTTAAATGTATGGAGGTAAGGCTAAAAAGCTATGCACAATTCTCTCAGGGAAGGGAACTTGCCATAAATATGCGATCTGTGAACTTTTGTAATAAGGCATGTAATTACCCAACATACATTTTTTATATTCATTAACTTGATGTAACAACTTAAATTCTCTGTAGTAAAACATCATAGCAAATATTTGGACTAGGCACAATGGTCTCTGGAATATAGAACAGGGAGGTAGGGGGTAGGAGAGACTTCAGTAGGCTTCTACTTTTAACTTTATACTCCAGTTCTATTTGCAACTTTTACAATATATTGTGTAATTAAAGCAACTAGTTAATGAAAATTAGCAAATAGTCATTAGGTTTTACATCTTTATTGTAAATCTCAAATTTAAAAAACCCTACAATTCCTAGCATCTTAAATTTCTGGGTTGTGAACAATTTTATGTCCTTTGGAAAGCTCACAGGGTTACAGAAGTTCAACTTTCTGACAGTTTCTTAAAATTTTACTGTTTAAATTCTCCTGCTTGGCATAAAATGATGTCCAAAGTCTTTGTGAGAAGTCATTGCTGTTTCCTGAGTTACAAAATGGAACCTGTTTTATTTATTTTTTATTTGTTTATTCCCCCCCTGGATCTTGGTGTGCCTTTGGGATGCTATTTGTATTTATGTAGCTCAGTTAGAGCAACAGGAGTCACTGTGATGTACTTTGGCCAGAACAGAATCTGCAGAATGTTAGTCCTGACAGATGGACTTGCTGTGGCTGTTTTGCTGCAAAACTTGATTATTTTTGCAAGCTGCGTGAAAGAATTCACCAGCAGGAATTATTTTAAATTTCATGACATGTAAAAAAACAAACCTGCAGAACCAATAGAACAGCTGAAAAAATAAGTGGCTTGCAAAAGGTTCACTTTTATTATGATTTTAAAAATTTCTACAATTGTAAAGGAGCAGGTGGTTGGGTGGGGAATGCAGAAAGCCCTGGAAATGTGGTTCAGTTCTCTAAACAGGGCAGGACAGTGGGCTAATTAAAGGCAGACAATGGGCTGTTTAGAGAGCCACACAAAATAAAGCATTCATCCTAATGAATGCCAAGGATATAGTGTGTATCTCTGTATTCAAATGATAGTATATTGAGGTTATGAGGCATTGCCTGATCAGAAAATGCCTTTTTCTTTCTTTCATTTTTGAATCTCTCTGGGCTCATGAAGGGAGCTAGCTAGCAATGTTAATAAACAATATGCAAAGTGTCATGCAATAAGAATGAGCAAAAGGCGTGGGGCAAATATTTCCAGGCTAGACTCTCATTCCCTTTATCAATAACCTTGCAAAACATACAAATAATAAGAAAGGGGCTTTTCTGTTGGGAATTCAGGAACAAATAGCAATGGCAAATGAGATTTATTTATTTATTTATTTATTTATTTATTTATTTTTGTACTGGGGATTGAACCCAGGGGCATTCTACCTCTGAGCTACACCCCCAGTTTAGTTCCATTATTTTTATTCTTTATTTTGAAACAGGGTCTCACTAAGTTGCAGAAAGGCTCACTAAGTAATTGAGGCTGGTCTCGAACTCAGATCCTCCTGTCTCAGCCTCCCAAGTACTGGGATTACAAGCGTGTACCACCATGCCCGGCAGAGATGCATTTATTAAAGGAAAAAAAAAAACCCTGCAGTTTCCCCAAGGGCTTTAGTAATAAAGCACAAACAACAACAGATATCTCTAAAAATAGAAGAAAAACAAAGGTAATATAGAGAAAGTAAAAATACAAGAAAATATAGCAAAACCAAAGGCAAGGGGATGCACTTTAAGCCATTTGATTATCACTTGTTTCTTGTGCCCAAGCAAGCATGACAATCTTATTAAAGCTAGAAAACAGTGTAGGAGGGGTTTGGTTTATGAAAGCTGAAGAGATGAAAAAGAATATTTATGGTAAATTTTAGAAAGTCAGAGAGAAGCATGAGCTTCTCCGGAAATATCCATGATGCTGCCTTTTCTGCATTCATATGCCTACAGAGCTTGGGGTGCCTCAAGCCACACCCTACCCCTTTCCCATCTATTCATGTGATGCTTTGTTCTTTAATCTGGCAATATAGCCATAACTGCAGTTTCTTCCTTGAGTTATGCATGGCCATCCCCCTGGTCCTGAGGGATGGGTAATCGGTTTGTGAGCTCATTCACACTTTGCTGCTGCTGCTTTTGGCCTTTTCGTTGTTGTTTAGCCACCACCATTAGAAACCCTAGTAAAGTGGTGGAGGGGGCCTGCGGGATGGGCCTTGATGAAGGAAACACTTCAATGGACATGATATACAGACACAAATTTATCAATCCCAACCTCAGTATCATGTACCGGGAGCATGAGGGAGTGGTGGGAGCTGGGGGAGGCTGAATTTCATCATGATGTATGATTACAATGCACCAATAATAATAATAAAAGAATACTACAGAGAAAAAGTGCAGTGTATAAGTTGTTCAACTTTTAGTAGGTTTTGGGGAGTCTATCGTGCTTAAAATTGGATTTCTATGTTAGGAAAGGTTTCCATCTGTCTTTTTCATGGAGTATTAGGAAATGAGTCTCTCTCTCCCTCTCCCTGTCTTCTCTTATACTTTCATAAGATAATGGCACAAGGGAATTACCCTCCTACTTCCTTAGTGGCTATTGTATTTATTAAGAATATGAGTAATGTAATTTCGTGTATATGAGAGAATTCTAGGCACTGTAGGGGTGAGAAGAGCATCAAAAGGATGGGTCACCAAAGACAGCAGGTAAACTTAGGTAGGACACTCCTTATTTACTGCGTTCAGGAATCTTTCCAGCCTTCAAAAGGGGAGCTTGAATGGCCCCTGCCTTCTCAAGTGGGCAAAGTTGGCAGCCTACTCCAGCCCCAGGAGGGAGTCATAGGATGCCAGTCTTTCAATCAGAGCAGCAGTCCCACTTATTCACAAAACACAGCGAGAGAGTAGGCTTCAGGCAAGAAGACAAGGTCAGAGAGACATGGGTTGTGTGAGATCATTCCTAGGAGTCTCCAGGAGAGAAGAAGAGAGGTTTCCACAAGACCAGTGGCATGCTTTGATTCTGGATCTGGTGTTACACAGAGGAGGCCCGGGCCATGGAGAGCCTCATGAGACCAGGAGGGGTGGAAACAGCAAAGATAGACTATATCCTAGAATCAGGTTCTGGGATGGAACTGGAGAAAGTTCTAGAAGGAAATGAGAAATTTCTTGGGTCTAGTTTCTTCTAGGATGTCTCAGAAAGGAAGGTCCTTGTTCTGATCTGGGCTGGGACAGTCTACAGTCACACTGCAATGACAGGTAGGGAGACACATGTGGCTAGCAGGGAGCAAAAGGCATAACTGGAGTCCAGAATCATGTATGAAGTCTGAAGGGCGGTATGAGGGCCAAGTCAGGTGACCTGAAGCAAAATGGTTCTTCCAGACCTTGCCCTTCCTTGTTGTGGAAATGAACTTTAAGAAGACAATACATTAGATGCAAAGAAAGACTTCAAAGTCCTACAGACCCAGGTCCAAGTCCAAGCTCACTGCTTTCCTTTCTGACTCTTATTTTCCTCATCTGAAAAATAGATATCAGGGCCACCCTCTTGAGGCTGCTGTGCTCTTGTGGATAAATGGTGTGTGTGTGTGTGTGTGTGTGTGTGTGTGTGTGTGCATGTAAACACTGAATTCTGGGGCATTCTACCTCTGAGCTATACCCCCAGCCCTTTTTATTTTTTATCTTGAAACAGGGTCTTGATAAATTACTGAGAGTCTCATAAAGTTACTAAGACTGGCCTCTAATCTTTGATCCTTCTGTCTCAGCCTCCCAAGTATTGGGATTACAGGCATGTGCTACCACCCCCAGCTAGATAAATAGAATACATCTTAAGTAGAGAAATAAAAATATTTACAAAATTCCTATTTCAGAGCTCAGCAGTAAATGACAGCTATTATCATTATTATTTCTTATTTATCCTAGAAAGAACTGATAGGAAAAAGGAGTGAGGTCTGAAAGTCAGCTCAATTGTACTACCTCTGCCAGTCTTTGACCAGATATTAGTGTCAGGACATTTATAGGCCATGAAACACTCTTGTGCTTTATATGTTTTTTCTTTCTCTTTTGTGGTACTGGGGATGGAACCTAGGGGCTTTCTACTTCCAGGATACACCCCCACCCCTATTATATTTTTTATTTGGAAACAAGGTCTTACTAAGTTGCTGATAGCCTCACTGAGTTGCCAAGGTTGGCTATGAACCTGTGATCCTCCTGTCTCAGCCTCCCAAGCACTGGGATTACAGGCATGTGCCACCACACCCAGCTTATATGATTTTTCTATTCCTTGTTTTCCTTGCAAACTCAATTTGCAAGATTCTAGCTGAACCCGAGGAAAGAAGATATATCTTTCTCAGAATAAAGAGAGGTTCATCTTGGCCTTAGAGGTTGGGGGTTGAGGTGCCTGTGGGTGGAACATGTTTTGAGGTCTGAATAAATCTATTGAGTCAGAAAGAAAAACATCTTCCCCCCCATGGGGAGGTGGGGGACACATTGAGACACCATGCAGACTGATCCTCTCCTATCTGCACTACTCATCAGATTTTTTTATACTGTGGAAATATAGGCTTAAGAAAGTAATATTACTTGTTAGGTCCATATGTTGGTAGCACATCCTGACCAAAATATTTGAACTTCTGTTTTCTTCTTTCTGTCATTTGAAGCTAGAGTTTTTCATACAATGGTAGTTTATGATGGATAAGTATAATTTGTTGTTTATAATCCAAGACTGAGTAAGTCTTTGGATAGTTAGGATTGTGGAATGGGAACAATTGAAATTATCTTAATGAAATGCACTAGGTTGGAACTTTGACCCTCACCATCTCACAGAATCAGGGAGGGTAGCGTTGCCAGGCTCATATAAAATTGAGGTTGTTGCTGCCATGTTTATTGCAGCACTATCCACAATAGCCAAGAGAGGGAATCACAAGAGGTGTTCATCGATGGATGAATGGATAGAGAACTTGTAGTACATATAAATGATAAAATATTTATTCAGCCAGAAAAAGAAGGAAATCTTGTCATTTGTGGCTGCGTGAATGGAATTGGAAGACATTACTTTAAGTGAAATAAGCCAGGCACAGAAAGACAAATATGTGCTCTCGCTCATGTAGGGAAACTAAAAAAGGTGATCTCATAAAAGTTGAGGAGCAGAATAGCATTACCAGAGGTTGGGAAGTGTCAGTGGGAGAAGAGAAGGGATGGGGAAAGGATGGCTAACAGGTACAGTGGAGAAATAACTTCCAGTGTTTGATAGCACAGCAGACTAACTATGGTTGATAACATTTAGTCATGTATTTCAAAACAGCTAATAAAAAGAATTTTGAATGTTTCCAACACAATAAAGTGATAAATGTTTGAGATGATGGAGATTCCAATTACTCTGATCTGATCATTACACTTCATATATGTGTATTGAAATATCACACTGCACTCCAGAAACATATATAATTATTATGAGTCAATAAAAATTTTGAAAATGAAAGAGAACCCAAAATAACAAATTACTAAGGTTTCTAGCTCTTGTTTACACCATTGCCATTTCATTCACTCATAATGGATAAGTTTTTTCAGACCTACAAAGTTACCCAGTGGCCTTTCTAGTGGTTTGATGTATTTCTGTTACATTACATGTGGTAGTGACAAGGACAAGAAAGTCTGACTCCCAAGATTGCTCTTCAGAGCTACCATGACCTATCATGTCTACCTTAGTGCCGTGCACCTTTGCTATGATATTTATCAAATACTGCTTTCAGTACCGTAGAAAGCCATAAACCTATTTGCTGAACCCAACATGCCATGTGTTGTACCAGTTACATCGCAGATGTTACCTAATTTCACTCTCACTTTCTATGTTGGGTATCACTGTCCTCATTTACATGGGAGGAAACTGAGGCTCAGAGAAATTAGATCCTTTCACATGCCAGAATCAGAGCTAGGTCTGTCAGGCTCTGAGATGCAAACTTCCAACCATCCTACCACATTGCCATTTTTCCTGATCCAGAGACTCCAGAAGGGAGAAATAGACATAGCCAGACATTAGTCAGCTGGGGGAGAGATTTATGAAAACAAATGATGATAATGCAATGCAATAGGTATTTCAGCAGAAAAAATATGCTAGAGGCTCTGGGAGCAGCAGAGAATGTCTGAAGGACCTTACTAGGCAAGCCTAGAACTGAATTCTGAAGGGTTATGCACTGGGCAGGCCTCCCAACCATCTCTTTCACTTCTGCATCCTGCAGACAGAGTTGGTTCACCCACTGTGTGTGGCAGATAGAGCACCTTGTTTTCCCTGGCCTTTGCCCTCCATCTGTTTTTCTTGGACTCTCTCCCACTCCCTGCTCACCTGTCATCTTTTCCTTCAAAACCAATGCAAGGCACACCATTTTGCATGGTGTCTTCCTGCACCCACCCTGTCTAGGCTTTGCGCATACCTTCTGGGCCTCCACAGTGTTCACTCATGGTCACTGTCACTCTATTGGCACTTGGAGCAAAGCCACCTTGGTATATTAATCATGTATGTCATGTATAATTCCTTCTCCCACAGCTGCAGTGTACATTTCTCCAGGGCAATGGATTCTTTATATCTCTTTGGATGCTAATCAGCATCACTACTTGCATGCAATCACATTGATTGAGCCCCTATTATGTTCCAGGTCCTTGGAAAATAGTATATATAACCTTTATGGTAAACTTGCAAGGCAGAATTATTGTCTTCCTTTAGCAGCAAGGTTAGATAACTTTACTGTTGGCATGCAGTTGGCACTGGCAAGGCTGGGGTTTGAACGTAGGTCGTCTGGATCCAGACCCCAAAGTCTTTACCTTGCTACGCAACCTTACAAGATGAACTTCTGTCAACCCAAGTGCTGGAGGTTCCCAGATGACAGTGATCTGAAACATCAGCTCAAAGGTGTTCACACTGGGTCCCACCTAGTTCTCAGAGATTTAGATCTATTTTAAATCCTAAACAGTGAGATGGGTACATTTGAAATATGAGTAAGAGCCAGGCATGGTGGCACGCATCTGTAATCCCAGTACTTGGGAGGCTGAGATAGGAGGACTACAAGTTTGAGATCAGCCTCAACAATTTAGTGAGGCCTTCCTCAACTTAGTGAGACTCTGTTTCAAAATAAGAAACAAAAAGGGCTGGGGGTGTAGCTCAGACGTGGAATGCCCCTGAGTTCAATCTCAGTCTCCTACCCCCCTCAAATGTGAAATATGAATAACATAAAGAAGATAAAGGAGTGGGATAAACCTTTTTAAGTTAGAGTCTTAAAAATGAATACTGAGTTGCAGTTCAAAGGGTCCAAAGTAGCAGCTATTCAGGGGAACAAGTTCAGAGATCTATACACAACACAAAAGCTATAGCTCATGAAATTGTAATATGTTAGAGATCTTTGTTAAATAAGTATATTTTAGCTTCTATTGTAACAAAATATCTATGTGAGATGATATGTATCAATTTGCTTCACTATAGTGACAATTTTATTTTTATCTATATCCCATGACATCAAGTTGTAAACCTCAAATGTACATAATCAAATTAATTTAAAAAATGAACATGGAGAGGAATCTTAGATAACCTAATTCTCTGCTTCTATTGACAAGGACACTGAGGCTCAGAGAGAAGGGAATTGCCCCAGACCACATATTGTCACCATGAGGGGTTCAGGGAGACTAAAGAAAGGAAAGTTTCTCTTGGGGGCAGGAAAGAGGTCTTGAATATGTTTCCCAAAATTTCAGGGAAGCCAGAGAAACTTTGGCTGACATAAGATTACATAATACACACTTCCCAATTGTGTATTTTTTCCTAATACTTCACAAGAAATCCAAATGCAAATCACGGATTTGGACATCACAATGTTTATCCTCGGTGGTAATTGAAGTGTGCACATGACTGGAATAGTAAAGCAGCAGCTGGGTATGTATCTAAACAAACCTCCAACTAGCAGTCCCAGTGCAAAGACAGTTACTAGGAACTGAGCTAGCCAATGCACATCTGTTCTTCAGTTGGAGTTTGCCCAGCTCCCAGCAAAGATCAAACACTTCAAATGACTTCATGCCATAAACACACCGTAGGATACCATTTACCTTCTGTTTCTGCAAAATTTTTCAACAGATAGGTACTATCGTCAAACCTCTTTCCATTACTTACAATGTGTTCACTCTGAAAACAACAAGGACAAATTATTAACCAAGAACTCCAGCCGACAATATGGCTTTATCTGAGATATTCTTGACATAGAGATTTAAGCAGTTAATTTAAGAGAAAATAATTGTAAGTACTTACAATTTGAGAACAAACATTTCAGGTCAGTACAAAAGAATCATGCCATGTGGAAACAAATTTTGCTCTGTATCTATGTAATATGTATAATTCAAGGCTTTATCATCCATATATATTTCCTACTTGGGACATTCCTCCTCCACATTTTCCTCAGTTTAGGTTTTTATGAAAGAACCAGAATTCTTATTTTTCCTCATTTATGTAAAATAGCAACTTAAAGGAACTTTCATATCTATTTTACTGTTATTACTGACTGTAGCATTTTGATGAATGAGTAGAGTAGGAGAGCTCTTACTATGCTCATAAATCAATAAAATTAATCGATCACCAGTCCCTGGTTCCAGTCCTTTTCTTAATCTTCTGCATGGCACACAGCCCTCCTCCATCCTCCCACAGCATTTTAATTCTAAGCCGATTTCCATTTCCTACTCAGCAAGTTTTAAAAATTCCCCCCTCATGCTAGCTGTTGTATATTCAATGTTTTAAAATGAGTCTTTATGACAGTTTAAGAAAAACTTGATTATAAAGCTGAAGAGCCTTCAAATTGTTCACTGAATTCCAAAACAAAACTGAAAAATTATGGCTATTAGGCTTATTGTTTCTTGTTTCCTCTGTAGATAACAGAGTTTATTGAATTTTGTGATGTTATTTAAAAAAAATTCTGTGATGAGCCTTTATGGAACTCCATTGGAATGGTTTAATTGGAAAAAATGCAGCAATCAGAAATCTAATTATATATATTTCTTGGTACTAGATATTGGTGAGTGGCTCATATTTATTTATTCTGGCAGAAGATCTATTAATGTAGTAAAGAATAACACAGAAAAATCTAAGAAAGAAAATTCATGATTTAAAAGATTCACAATACTAGTTGTGAAGCCAATGAATTATGGTTAAAATGCATAGAGGTGTTTTCAATTTCTAGTCTTTGGTGAAAATTTCTTTTGATGCAAGATTTTTTGTTTTTATGGGTTTTTAAAATTTCTACCGCAAAGATGTGAAAAACATTCCATAACGTGGAGAACAGTCGTTCTTGAAGGAAACTGTGGTAACGATGGATCACCACGACTTGTGTAAACCTGTCAGAGTGCTGTCAGAAAGAGAAGAGCAGTGATTTGGGCATCAGATAATTACTTCCTGAAGCCCACTTTTGCAGGGGGATGTAGTTTTCATAATGTATGTACATTCGTTTTCTAGAATTGCTGTAGTGAATAATTACAAACGTAGTTTTAAACCATCCAAATCTGTTCTCCTGTGGTTCTGGGGGCCAGAAGTTCAAGATGGAAGTGTTGGTAGGGATGGACTCATCATGGGGCTCTAGGAAGAATCTGTTCTTTGCCTCTTCCAGCTTTCTGTGGCTTCTGGGTCTCCTTGCCTTATTATTCCAACTGGTGCTGAAGTGATCCCTTTACCTTCTTCCTTTTCTATCTTCTGAGTGTTTCTCTCTCCAACTCTTTCCTTTTAAGAATACATGTGATCGCTCGGGGTGATCACCCGATTAATCTAGGGAAAGGGCCTCCTCTAAGGTCCTTATCTAGCCACAGGTTTTGCCATAGAAGGCAATATTCACAGGTCCCAGGGATTTGACATGGGCTCTTTGGGGATTAGTTTTTACAGCCTAGCAAAGTATGTTTATACTAAAACTGCATAGTAGGGCCTTTAGTCATTAGTCATGCTACCAGCCAAAAATTTTGAAAACGTAACACATCTCATGGATGGCTTTCCTATCGGAACCTAACTGAGATATTAGACTCTTTGTTATGTA
Organism: Graphiurus murinus; assembly: GCA_004027655.1. NCBI lineage: Eukaryota > Metazoa > Chordata > Mammalia > Rodentia > Gliridae > Graphiurus > Graphiurus murinus. The sequence continues at coordinate 6,656 of PVLC010007196.1, read as the reverse complement.
CCTCATTGGTGGGGAAAAGAGAAAGGAATTTCAACGTTACTCATGCAATGAGAACCCCTTGAGTGTCCACCAGTGACATGATGCTAAGTGACTTCTGCTCATTGGGCTGCATTTGCAACAGGGACAGAAATAGGTCTTAAGAGTGAATGATAAAGGAAAACAACATTCTTGGAATTTTCAGCTATTCAAGAATAGATGGTGAAAAGATGAAACCTGAGCAAGTGGACAAGAAGAACTCAGAGATGCTTGAAATCTAAATAACCCCATATCGGGATGCTATGTATTTAATTGCTCAAATTTAAAAGATCAGTGAAGTGAAGATGAGAGTATGATGCTAGCACTGAGATGCCGGGTAATTTGATGGGAGCATGGTGTAGAGGGTGAGTTTGTACCTTCCATACACCTGATGCCAGAGGATCACAACGTTGTTAGAGCTTGTCTTTGCACTTTCTAGCTCTACTTCTTTCTATATGATATATCATGAAATATATGTTCTGTTTCACTTTTAAAATTTTTTTCTTGTTTGCATCTATCAGAGATTATTCTACTCTTTCCTTTTAAATATGGAATTAGGAATCAGAAAATCTGCTACTTGCTAAATGTGCAGCTTGGAAACCATCACGTTCCTTCTCTTGTTTCCAACTTACTCATCTGAAAAATGGAAACCTGTGTAAATATCAACCTCATGGGTTAGTGTGTCTAAGAAATGAGACAACAGACAAGGAAGTATACCTTAAACTGTCCTCACAAATACATCACTGCTGTTTCCATGTCCCTGGTTATCCTGCCTAGTCTTTTGTCTTTAGCATTGAGTCTAGTGCTTGGGTATATGGCTGTACCTTTTAAAATGTATAAATATTTTTCCTTTCCCGCAGATTATTTGGTGTTTAACGGCACAGGCTATGTGCTCAGCTTCTCTTGCACACAGTTTCTCAATAACACAGGATCACTAGGCCGATAGCAATAGCTTGGCAAGTTCTTATCTGGGTAGAGATAAGAGCCTTGGCTGTGGTGTGTGAGGCTTGGACAACTTGCTCTTTGCTCTATGGCCAAGTTTGCAAATAGTGATGTGCAACGTAATCACCCAAGGAGCCTGTGAAAGAATGACACAATGACCATTCCCTGGACCCAACCCAATAACTCTATGTTAGTAGACATGGGATAGGCCCAGGAATCTGCATTTTTAAATGAAATAAAACAATATAGATATATTTAATTATGCATACATTTTATCTTTTAAAAATAAAAACTTTAAAGAAACAAAATCCAAAATATTTACATATCTCAGGCAAGAAGTTATATTAAGTACCTTTGTGTGTGTGTGTGGGGGGTACTGGAGATTGAACTCAGGGACATTTGACCTTTGACCTACACCCCCTCAGCCCTTTAAAAAAATTTTTTTGTTTTAAAATAGAGTCTCTCTAGGTTGCTGAAAGTCTTGCTAAGTTGCTGAGGCTGATCATGAACCTGCAATTCTCCTGACTCAGTCTCTCAAGTACTGGGATTACAGGCACGCACCATCATACCCAGTTTAAGTACATTAAAAAAAATAGAAAGCCTTATTCACATTTTATCTTAAATGAAACTCAGAAAAACAGAGACCTAGTCATTGTCAGCCTTTGAGAAAATTTAAGGCTTTATAGTACAAATGATTTAATGATTTAAAATGGATTAATAACTACTTTCTTATACATTATAATGAAAAGGAATACAAAATATTACATCTTTGTATTCTTCATCTCTATATCACTGAAATCTTGGAGTATGGGGCATAGATTAAGTACAAAATTTTCTAAATTTTTCAATGTAAGTTTTTTTTTTTTTTTTTTTTTTTTTGCGGTACTGGGGATTGAACTCAGGGGCATTCTACTTCCGAGCTATACCACCAGCCCTATTTTTTGTTCTTTATTTTGAAACCGAGTCTCACTAAGTTGCGGAGTGCCTCACTAGGTAGCTGAGGCTGGCCGCGAACCCGGATCCTTCGGTCTCAGCCTCCCGAATGCTGGGATTACAAGCGTGCGCCACCACGCCCGGCCAATGTAAGTTTTAAAAATACTTTTATTGGTGCATTATAGTCTCACATCATAATGTAATTCACAGTGATAGCGACATACATTCACACAGCACTTGGTGGGCTTTCCTCGGCTCCTTCCCCACTCCCCCTTTCCCCATACAGGATATTGAGATTGGCATTGCTATTCTCACATATGGACATAATGTATGGAAGTGATCCCTTCATCGATCCCCCCCCCCCTTTCCCTAGACCACCTCCCTGGCTCCACTGGAGTTTCTCCTCCATTATCTAGAGTCCCTCTGATACCTCGATTACTCCCTAGCTTCCACATATGAGAGAAAACATATGACCCTTCACTTTCTGTGACTGGTTAATCTCACATAACATTTCATATGGAGAAACAAAATCCCCAGAATTGCCAAAGCAATTCTCAGCAATAAGAACCATGCAGGAGGCATCACATTTCTTGACTTTAAATTATACTACAGAATTATAGTAATAAAAACAGCATGGTATTAGCATAAAAACAGACACATAGACTAATGGAACAGAAGGTACAGAAACAAATCCACACACTTGAAGCCAATTGATTTTCTACAACAGGAGAAAAGACAGCCTTTTCAATATATGGTGTTGGAAAAACTGGTTATCCAATTGTAGAAAAATGAAATTAAGTCCCTACCTCTCACTCTGCATAAATGTCAACTTGAGATAGATCAAAGACCTGGAAATTAGGCCAGAGACTTTGAAATTACTAGAGAAGGGCATAGGACCAACATTCAAACATATAGGCACAGGTAGAAACTTCCTCAATAAGTTTCCAAAGCTCAGGAAATTTAAACAAGAATGAATAAATGGGATGACATTAAACTAAAAAGCTTCTGCTCATCAAAGGAAACCATCAAGAGTCTAAAGAGAGACCTACAGAATGGGAGAAAATATTTACCAGCTCTCTCTCTTATAGAGGACTAACATCTAAAATATACAAAGTACTTAAGTAAAAATTTAAAAGCCAAGCATGGTACCCTTGCTTTTATTCCCAGTACTTGAGAGGTGTAGACAGGAGGATCTCAGCAATATGAGGTCCTCTGTAACTTGGTAAGACTTTGTTTCAAAATAAAAAACAAAATAGGGTTGGAGTGTGGCTCAGAGGTAGAATGACCCTGTATTCAATCCCTAGTAACACACACACACACACACACACACACACACACACACACACACACACTTTAAAGAAAAAAAATCCATTACCATTTGGATATGCAGTATGCTTTCTTGTATTTTTACGTAATATATATATTTTTTGGTACTGGGGATTGAAACCAGGGTCATTCTAACTCTGAGCTATACCCTTAATGTTCTTTATTTTTATTTTGAAACAGGGTCTTGCTAAGTTGCTGAAGGGTATTGCTAAGTTGCTGAAGCTGGCCTTGAACCTGCAACCCTCTTGTCTCTGCCTCCCAAATACTAGGATTATAGGCATGCATCACCACACAGGGCTTATAACATGTCTTTTTATAGAACTCTGATATGGTGCTTTATCATTTGCATCTAAGTATTGATTATGATACTCAGGTTGAGTTATATCTTCATTGACACTGGGCAGATACAATGTCTGCTCCTTGACCATGGGTATTATCCTTAATATGTGCCTCTTATCTTCCCAATTGACAGTTTGCCTGGAACTTTTATCAAGTTTCACAATCCAGTTGTTCACTTGTCTGTAGCTGTACTTGTAGTTATGGCCAAACAATCCACATTATTTTCACTTGAAGTCATGGTTCAATTTCAGTAGACTCTGAATTCTCTCTCTCCCTTGCACTTTCAGGAGACTAGGCTCAGCATGATATTTTTAACATTAACTCCGATGCTTTTGAGCAGATATGATAGAAACACTGAATGAGGAGCAGACAAGGGACCAATTATTCAGAGGGACCAATCCTCTCTCTCCACTAAGCTCCATTTGTTGAACTAGGAAAGAAGAGGTGGCTCCAGAGAAAGGAAAACAGAAAATGAACAATGAAAGGTCTTCTTAGATCAGGAAATCTAATCTGGAGTTCAATCACTTGTAGTTGTTCCAGGAGTTTGCTTTTGGAGTAGTCCTGGACATGGTCCCCACATTCTCAGCAGACACACTGGAGGCAGCAGGACTGCTGTGTATCACCCCTGCACTAGATGCTGCACCTGGCTACCCTGTTTATTCCTGGCCATCTGCAGATGCCCAACAGATGCTCAGCATTCAGATTGCTATATTGTGCTTAGTAGAATAGGTGGTTATTTACTGGCTGGATAGCCCAGTAGTATTGTCATGCTTGGATCATTTTTAGAGATCCAGGTGCAACTACTGAAACACTAAAGGTGCAGAGGGCAGCTATTTATGAAGACATGGGTGGCAGATCGAGGTTTTAGACTGAAGACATCTTCTCTCATTTTAAAGTCTGATTTTGTATGTTATAGAGAGGACTTTTTAAAAGTTATCTCTCTCTGATTTAGAAGACCATGGGAATTAAGGTCAGCATTATTCTCACAAACTGCGCCTATGTTAATTCATGGCCAGGGGAAATGGAAAAGTCAGGATGCATCATCTTCTCAGTGCCACCAGGTGAAGTAACCAGCCAGCGAGATCACAAAACACTTGGAACATTGCTACCAGTCACGCCAGGATGTTAATAACAGCCAGATATTTTTGTATCATAAGGAACCCTTGAGGTAATTTTGATCGACTCATTTTATGTTGGGTTCAGAGAAGTCAAGTGACTTTCCCAGGTTCACACATCTGGTTCCTGGCAGGGGCATGGCTCCCTCTCTGTCTGTGATCCTTCCAGTCCACCAGGCTTCTTAGTCAAGAGGAGAGCTAGCATTTATTAACTATAACTTACATGACATATAATTTTGAGGGAAGATAAGTTCCATTTCCAAGGGCATATAATCAATAGCAGATGAATAGAGATACAACTTGCAAAAAAAAAAAAAAAAAAAAAAAAAAAAAAAAAAAAAAAAAAAAAAAAAAAAAAAAAAAAAAAAAAAAAAAAAAAAAAAAAAAAAAAAAAAAAAAAAAAAAAAAAAGACAAAAAGACAAAAACCAGTGTGCAATAGGATGAGGAGGGTGATAGGAAAGTGTAAGTTAAAGTGCAAATGTTGCACCTATAATCTCAGTACTTGGGAGGATTGCAGGTTTGAGGCAGCCTCAGCAACTTAGCGAGACCCTGTTTAAAAAATAAAAAAAGGGCTGGGGGTATAGCTTAGAGGTAAAAATGCTCTTGGGTTCAACCCCCAGTATGAAAAAATAGTGCAAATATTGGCACCACTGAGAGAGTGGGTTTCTGTAGGGAAAAGGTGTTCATGATGGGATTAAATGAAAAAAAAAATCAATATAACTCTGTAGTTCCAGTTAAAAGAAGGCTTAGGAGATGGGAGAGTGGTGTGAGGTAAAGGAAGAGGAGAGATACCCAATCTTAACAGAGGACTTGAGCCCTTCATGCTTGGGAATATATTAAGTCAGGACTTACGTTAAGTCTTGAGTTACTTGTCTGCCTGGATCGTTTTTCTGCCAGAAGATCTTTAACCGTGTGCTTCACCCTCACGCCTTGGTACACTCGTTTGCTGTAATCTCCTGGGACTTAAGCAAATGGAATAGTCACGGTCAGACTTAGATGGAATAGTTAGGTCACTCCCAAAGGACGTGGGCTGGTAACTAGGATGCTATTTTGTAATAATTATAGAAGTCTGGAATCTGCAGTGGCTTCAAGAGCCCTCTCTCTCAGTCCTTGATGAAAACTCACCCCAGGAAACACTTTTCCATCTTCTGCACAAAAACTCTTCAAAGTGCCCTTTTTTTTCTTCTCTGATTTGGCAAGATTTACTGCAGCAAGATCTATAACTATTCTTTAATCACCAGATAAGAGTTGGGTGCAACTTGAAGTAATGCTTCTGACTACATGAAGTAGGAGTTAGATTTGAATGATTCTGGGTATAGACAGTATTTCTTCCCTGTTAATATTCATGCCCAATGTGAGGAAAATGGTCAACTGGACTATTTTAAGAAGATTATAATCCTAAGAAGAAAGTCATTTGTTATCCATTTACTGCACTACACAAGTTTTTTTTTTTTTTTAATATGGTAGACATAGGAGTTATTGCTTTAAATCTAGGCCAAGAGAGAAGTTATTCATTCACTTAACAAATATTTTTGAGCATTTACAATATGCAATTGCTGAAGATGTTATAGTGCTTGGCAATTTACATTCATTATTTCACTTGATTCATTTTGTAGATGAGGAAGATGAGATCCAGAGCCAAGTTATTTGCCAAGGACTCAGAGGTTATTTAGTAACAGCTGGTATCCAAACTCAGGCCAGTTTGTAACACTAACAACTAAAAAAAGTTACTAATTTTTTTCAAGAGAGATATGTACATATAGTTACAGAGAGATATGTAGATACAGAGAAACTGCATTCCTAACAAGTTCCTAGTCAATGTTGACACTGAAGGTCCAGGGGTCACACGCTGAGACTTGCTAGTGTATATTCTCAATTTGATTTGTCTGTCTGCCTTTAACCCATGCCTCATTCAAACCTTTAATCTCTGAATTACTCTCCTACTCCAGACTGCTCAACATATATTAGAGCTGTCTTGGTCACCA
>PVLC010007195.1:37538-64670 GCA_004027655.1 Graphiurus murinus | reverse complement strand
CATACATCGGGGGGGGGGGGATCTTTTGCTCAGTCCTTGAGGAGGTCAGAATTGATCATATCCAATTGGAATCTTCAGCCAGGGGACTGACCCCATGTGGACCATTGAAAGGGGTTGATTTGCTACTTGTGCTTCTCTGCTCTTATACAAGTGGCCTGCCTCTATCCCTCCTTTGGAAACCTTTCTGGAGACAAATGAGATGCTTCTTTCTGGAAATACATCTCTGTAAAGTGAGTCACATGAAGTTCTCCACACAACGCTAATTCTTTTTATATTAAACTAATATAGATTTTAACTTGCTCATGAGCCTCATTTAGAAACAAGAGCTGTTGCTGGCCATGGTGGCAAACGCTTGTAATCCTAGCTACTCAGAAGACTGAGGCAGGAGCATGACAAGTTTGAAGCCAGTCTCGGCAACTTAGTGAGACCCTGTCTCAAAACAGAAGGGGCTGGGGATGCAGCCCAGTGGTAGAGCACTCCTGGATTCAATCTCCAATACTGCCAAAAAAGAAGAAGGAGAAGGTGGAGGAGGAGGGGGAGCAAAAAGAAAAGACAAACAAAACTGAAAGATAAAGAAAAAGAGCTGTGTGCCACTCTTAGACCTGGGCCAGTAATTCATGCCCCAAATGGACTTCAGGCTCAGAGATGAAGGTGTCGCACTTCTTGCCGAGGATTCTCTCCTAGAGAAGCTCTAAGCCACTTCATTTCTCTGATGAATTTGCCCTCAGGCTGCTCATCCAAGGTCTATCTCAGCCATTTTAAGCAAACTGTCAGGAAGGATGGCTGCAGTCTGGAGAGTCCATGGATACTTGCAAGTTAAGCAATTGTTTATGTTTGTTACTCATGGAGAACCAGGAATCCAGCCCAACTAAAAGAAAGAATCAGCCTGGTTGGGTCATTCTGGAAGGATCTGGCCAAAACAGCTGAGAATCCTTGCCAGAGCAGTGACTTGGCAGGCCCTTGTTCTTTGGGGAGAAGTCTCCAGAAATTTTATTTTGTTCTCGTTCACTGACTGCATTTCCTCTGTCTCCTCAGCTGCTCCAAGTGGTACTTGATCATGCTGCACATTCCCGACCTCTGATCCCTTGGGTACCTTGTTACCAAGTGTCCTTCCAGATTGGGATATTCATTTGAATATTTCTATCTCTAAATATTTGGTTGGTTCATTTTGGTGAAATCCAAAGATAAAAAGGGTTTTACAATTTATTGTTATTGGACTCAATGCTCTATGAGGAAAAGGCTTTGGGGGATGAAAGGTTTCCTTTTACTAGCCAAAGTGACCCTTGAGGCTTCCTTAAAGAAGAGAGTCAATCAAATTCAGATCATCCAGTGAGCAAACCAACAGTTGGATGTCTCTGGAAGTTGCATATGAGTGGGATTGCTTATTCACCAGTGGAAAACTAATAATGGAAACAAAGTAATACACACAGGCTGTACTCACATGCATTCACAAAACTACAGATGTGCGAGGATGATTAATCAGAAGGTCAGGTACCATTTTTTTTTTTTTTTTTTTGGTACTGTGGATTGAACTCAGGGGCATTCTACCTCCGAGCTATACTCCCAGCCCTATTTTTAATTCTTTATTTTGAAACCGGGTCTCACTAAGTTGTGGAGTGCCTCACTAGGTAGCTGAGGCTGGCTGCGAACCCGGATCCTCCGGTCTCAGCCTCCCGAATGCTGGGATTACAAACGTGCGCCACCACGCCCGGCTCAGGTACCATTTTTTGACCACCCTCTTCGTCCTCATCTACTGCCGGACTTTCTTATTTTTGTTGTTTTTGGAAGCAAAGGAATTTCTCTAATCTCACTGCAGGGTCTTTTCAATGAAGTATCTCTTTTTCCTCCTATGTAATTAAAGTTCACCTTGTAAGAAAGAGCGTCCTACACCTCACGGACTCACAAGTCAGATAAAAATCCAGAGAGAGAGAGTCAGTCTATCAACCTCAGTCTATTTGAGTAATTTCCTATTTAAAGAGCCTGCAGATTGTTAGCTGGTGATCTCAGCTCAAAGCAGCTGCATTCTTCAGTGCTAGAAAATTTAAAGCCTCGGCTTCTTTATTGGTTTTCTTCTGGCCATTTCCACAGCCTGAATGAATTCCACAGTCTGGAGGGGGGTGAGCTGAAAATAGCCCTGGCTCATTGCGGGTGCTGGGCACAGTCAGGAATACCAGTGACTGGTTGAATACTTGTCTTCTAGTCCGTTCATCAAAATGTTTCTTCTAGGTAAAATTTCTATTGATTTCAGAGAAATACTGCCTATTAAATTGTGAATAAAATATAACAGGGCATGTCTGTAGTTCTAAAATTAAGTGTTCTGCCTAAGTGTACACGGGATTACTTTTCTTTTTCAACAACAGATTTGCTCTAATTTTTTTTTTGTCTGTGTGTGTGTATATATATATTTTCTTCATCTTTTAGTCACTAAAGAAGCTCAACCATGCCAATGTAGTAAAGTTAAAGGAAGTTATCAGGGAAAATGATCATCTCTATTTTATCTTCGAGTACATGAAGGAAAATCTTTACCAACTCATTAAAGAAAGGTACGGTTGGATCATTATGATTTGAGAAATATGTATTGCAAATTGTGTGTGTGTGCATGCGTGTGTGAGCATGTGCGTGTGTGTGTGTTTGTGTGTGTGTATGTTTTCTGCTTTTATTTAAAAGTCCAGCTACTGGACTTTCCTGCTGAAAGCCACCATCTGGATGAGGGATCAGCCACATCACTCCCCCGGTGGCCCATGAATACTTCAGACAAGCTGCTTTCACTGCGGCAGTGTTCATGTTTTAAAGAGGTTTTCGCCCAAAGAAGCTCAAAGATTTAATACAGTCACAGTTCTCCATTCCCATGAGGACACAGAGGCAGAGCAACTCCAAGTCAGGGGTATACACAGCTTCATTTCTTTGGGGACCTCCCTTGGAAAGTTCTAGGTCTATTTCCATTCCTCTCTGGCTGCAGTGCTCAGATGCTTGTGTACTGGGAAGGGGAGACTAATATGAAACTTACCTGCTAGGGTAATTTTGAACTTTGAAAGTGAACCATGTAAGCTGGGCATGGTGGTACATGCCTATAATTTCAGTACTGGGAGGCTGAGACAGGAGGATAGCAGGTTCAAGCCCGCAGCAATGTAGCAGGACTCTGAGCAACCTAACAAGACCCTCGTTCAAAGCAGAATATAAAAAGGGCTGGGATGTAGCTCAGAGAGAGAATGCCCCGGGGTTCAATCCCCAGTAAAACACACACACACACACACACACACACACACACACACACACACACACACACACATACACACACACAGAAAAAGTGAACCATGTAGAATCTCTTGGTAGCAAAGTGAATGCCGTTTATAGCATCCTTCTGAGTGAACGAATCTCATCTTCATCGTTAATATCAGCAGTGAAACTGTGTGGTTTGCCTAGCTAGGGGGGAAATACTAACATTCATTGCATCTCATAAGGCCCTCATCCCAAAGGCCTCAACTTTTTCCCATTCAAGGTTTTTGTGAAGTTTTAGTTTATATCATGGAGAGAGATTTTTAAATTTTTATGTTATCTTAGAGAGACTTTTAAGTTATAAAATGTTTAGTCTTTTCTTTGTAAGATACCTGAATAGTATGGGCATTTATAAAGTAGCTTCCCTTTGTGGACAAATGATTGTTTTTCTTTGGTATTTAATATCAAAGGGGCTGGTCAAAAAATAGTATAATAAGCTGGGCGTGATGGCACGCACTTGTAATCCCAGTACTTGGGAGACTGAGACAGGAGAATCCGGGTTTGTGGCCAGCCTCAGCTACTTAGTGAGGCTCTCTGCAACTTAGTGAGACCCTGTTTCAAAAATAAAGAATAAAAAATAGGTCTGGGGGCATAGCTTGGAGGTAGAATGCTCCTGGGTTCAATCCCCAGTACTGCAAAAAAAAAAAAAAAAGTATAACAGCAAATATTGTCCTAATTACTTACTATGTCATCAAAAGAACATGATGGCAGGTATTTCCTTTTAATACATAAGCCCAGATTTGTGATTTTGTTTTCTTCTACCCCATACAGAAATAAGTTGTTTCCTGAATCTGCTATAAGGAATATCATGTATCAGATATTGCAAGGACTCGCATTTATTCACAAACACGGTAGGTGACTTGGAGTATTGTGCTTTTGAATAGCAGCAAAATGTCATCAATTAGGAGATGTAGGGAAGCTGGGCGTGGTGGTGCACACTTGTAATCCCAGTACTTGGGAGGCTGAGACAGGAGGATCCGGGTTCCCGGTCAGCCTCAGCCTTAGTGAGGCCCTCTGAAACTTAGTGAGACCCTGTTTCAAAATAAAGAATTAAAAAAAAAATAGGGCTGGGGATGTAGCTTGGAGATAGAATGCCCTTGGGTTCCATCCCCAGTACCACAAAAAAAAAAAAAAAAAAAAGAAGAAGAAGAAGAAGAAGATGTAGGGAATGTGAATGCCCTTTGTAACTAACTCCCAGAGAGGCTGATGATGGATTTTTGGAATGTACTATCTTTTGGAACTTGATTTCTAAAATTTTCCTCAATTATGTTCGTGTGTTTTTATTCTCTCAGCTTTAATATTATGCTTTTAATTTATAGATTTAAGAATTATTCCTGACTGTAATTGGCATATTAATGAGAAACCTCAGATTAGAATTTTGAGACATTTTTCATATCCCTGGAGAAAAATCACTAATGTTCCTTCACAGTAGCATCTCATTGTTCTAAAGTATTTGTTTCTGAAGGGTTTAATGGTGGCCCAATAGGATTGATGCAACACAGGAAAATAAAATAAATTAAAAATTAGCAAATGGAAAAAAGAAACAAAAGCAAAGCAGAGAAATGGGTCCAGCTAGGGGTGAAGTTATTCCTCAAATCGCCTATTGGCAAGTTTTATTTTAGTGGAAGCAAGCCACAGATTTGGGTCCAAGCTTGTCATACCAAGCAAAATGTGAAGCACAACCAATCAGAACATGTGGAGTTTCCCAAGGTAAAAACATAGTTTTGTGGAAGAAAAGGAAATCTATTCTTGATACCATAACCAAAGAGAAATTTCTCTCGCAGACCCTTTAGAGGGGACAGAATGTAATGTGACTTTATAGTAAACACAGGGATAGGCAGCTTCTTGTCATAGCCCTCTACACAGGCAGTTACATCACCTGATCAGAGAAGACAGTTCTGCTGGGGCTCAGGATTTGCTCCAGGGATGATCTACTTAGTCTAGGGAGAGGTTTAGAAGAGCCAGAGGAGCTGACAACCATGCACCCTTCAGGAAATCCTCCATCTGTGTTTTCCTTCTTAGCTGAGCCTTTGAAAGACTTTGAGCAGTGTAATCTCCAGCAACTATCTGGAACTTTGTTACTAACCAGACTCAGAGTCACCGGTTAGATCGATGACCTTGTGAGTGCCGTGCTGCCCGATGGTCATATCTGTGGGTAGAGCCAGAAGTCCTCTGAGAAGGTCATTTGAGGTCATTTTAACATGCAGACAGATGGACAAAGTGGCTGCTTTTGCACAGGCAGAAATTCATTCACTCTCCAGCTGAAGATGTTGCCTTTGTCAATATTGCACCAACAGTGGAGTTGCGTTGCTCAGTAAGCAGAATGGGTTGAAACCCTTTGACAGCACGGTTCAGACTGGCTGCCAGTTGGCAGTAGGTAGAAAAGTCTTCTGCTGCACAAGGTGGTGCAGTGCATCACTAGCTTGCTCTTTGCCCCCCTAAGTAGCCCCTCACAGTTGGAGATTAAATGAAACACAAACAGACATAGGATACCTGTGCAAATCCCTGTCAGCGAGTAGTCGGCAAGACTGAGTTCAGTTGTGAAGCAACTGTCATGAAAAGCTTCAAGAACAAGTTACCTCTGATTCCACTGACATTTTTAGAACTAGCACTTTAGCCTTTGTTCACAAGAATTCACGAGGGATGGTATGAATTTGCAAAACACTTAACATTTCTGGCAGGGTGTCTTAGGGACAGAGAGAAGGTTGCTTACTAGATTTAAGAGCTCCAGAAAAAGATATAAGGAGAAATCAAAGGAATTTTCAAAAGAGGTAGGTCAACCAGCAGGCTTCCATAGGGAGCAGCCGTTTGTGCAGGACTGGAAACTGGACCTAAGGGAAAGTAAATATTCTTGGACTTTCTTCTTTTCTTTTCCTTTTTGCTACTTTTCATGAGACTCAGATATTTGATGTCAGGAAGAACTTGGATTCTTTCATCCAGGTCTTCTTTACCCAATCAAATGGATGTCTACACACAGGCACATACACACCACATATAGGCACCCCCAAACAAACATGCACCCAGCTTTATGTACACATAGCCACCTCTGTAATACACTCAAATACACATGCATGTACAAAACCTCTCGTCCACTCACACAAATACACATGCATGTACACACACACACACACACACACACACACACACACACACACACACAATCACTTATAGCCAATAATTCAACACCAGTATTCAACACAGCCCTTTGGAACTCTGCAGTTTCCCTCATGTGCCTCAGACACTTGTATCGCGTGTGGAAACCATGCCAGGAAAGGCTCAGCACTGAGGTCAGACCTCTGCTTTTGTACCCTCAGTACCATCGCCACTGCCAAAGAGTCTTGTTGACACTTTTCCCAGCAGTCATGTGCCCAGTCTTTGTTTGAACTTAATAACACATCATCTGTTACCTTATTTATTTCGTTGCCAATTGCTCAGGTAAGAAGAACAGATGGTGTCTATTCCTTGCAAGGAAAAGGAAACTGTGGTTCAGAGAGATTTAAAAACCTGCTAGAAGTCCCAGTGCAATAAAGTTGGTAGAGTATAGACTAGTTCAGATCGTCTGTGCTGGTCTGCCATGCTTCACTAGAAAAACCTATCTGCCCTCAGCCGGGTGTGGTGGTGCACACCTGAAATCCTGATACTTGAGGGGCTGAGACAGGAAGGTCATGGGTTCAAGGCCAGCCTCAGCAACTTAGTGAGACCCTCAGCAACTTAGAAGACCTGTTTCAAAATAAAAACTAAAAGGTCTGGGAGTATAGTTCAGAGGTAGAATGTCCTTGGGTTCAATCCCCAGTCCCAAACAGAAAAGAAAAACCTGCCTGTTCTCAAAGAGAACAAGAAGAATATAAGATGAAAAAAATAATTGTAAGTGGGATGGATACTAACTGTACAGGTTCTGCCCATTTTCCGTGATAAATGACTTTTAGACACATGGTTTATGTGTGGTGTGGACTCAACTGTGGCTGAGTACGTGTGTATCTCCAGATTATCCCTTTCCTCCAGTAACGGGAAAAAAAAAGTATCTAAAGCATCTCACAGAGCTATCTAGCACATTTCCCCTGGTAGCTGGTTCTCACTGTGAGAAGGTTCGTGCTGGCCCTGGGGAGTAGACTCCTTGGAGAGGGGCTCGCAGCACCGCAAGTGGTTGCTATGCACTTATTTCATGTAGCCGAGGATCTTCCCCCACAGGGATTGAACGCATGGCTCTACTTGGCACTGAGTGAACAATGCTCAAGCATATGTACTTTGCAGAAATTAAATAATTAATGTAAACTGGCCGTTGTGTGCCTGACCTGGCCTTACACATGCAGGTGGTAGGAATGCAGTAGGTAGTTCTGAGGACATTTGACCCCAAGAGGCGGCTCTCTACTTCTGGGTCTTGCCACTGTCTTGCTGTGCGTGACCTTGAGACAGTCCTTTGTATTTCTGTTTGTTGCTCTTTTCCTGGCTTTCTTGATAAAAAAAACATCGTAGGTTTAAATTTAGTATTATCTAAAGTTAAGACAGCAGGAAGGTGTGCTACTAAATTCATAGTGTTTGAGTGCTCTCTGGCCATTTTCATAGATTCATGGCAGATTTGTCAGTTACAGAGTGTGGTGGAAGGAGAAGGCCTTCCTTGTGGCTTGATGTTTTCCTTGCCCAGTAGTAGTAACAAGAAAGCGTAACAGAATTTCTGCCAGGAGGAAAGAGAAAATCTCATTTGTTGTTCAGCTAGTACGCAGTACCCCGAACTTAAACTGTAGGTCCGTTCCTAGTTTTGAACAGGAAAGTTCTTAGTGTAGCAGCATTTTGCTGTAAGGATTTCCATTGTCAACCAGGTGTCTAGAGGGAGAAGTGGATCTCTTGTTATGGCCACATTGCAAATCAGCAGAGCACACACTCAGCTAGGAGTCAGACCAGAAATGCAGTGCCAACTCTCCACAGACAGGGCACAACACTCGCCTCACAGCCTGAATTCTTACCTGCAAAAGAGTGCCTATCTGACCGCCCACTTTGACAGGTTGTTGGCAAGGTAAAATGAGAGAATTTTCTGTCTCTAGTACTGGCTCTTATAAGGTGCCGACATGCCAAGCAGTGCTCTATAAACTTCACAAACATGACACCTTTAATCTTGTAAAACATCTCCTTGAGGTGGATGCTATTATTTATAAAAGGGAGAAACTAAGGCCCAGAGAGTTAAGCGATTTTCCAGCCAGTGAGTGACAGAATTGGGACTTGAAGTCAGGTGGCCTGATTGGTCTGCACACTAACCACAAGGCTGCATTGCTTCTTGCGTGGAAATAATAATGTTTTGTTAAAACTGAGATAGAAGGTTACCAGGTAACCAGGTGGTGGTGCACCCTTGTAATGTACATGGGAGGCTAAGACAGGAGGATCATAGGTTCACTACCAGCCTCAGCAACTTAGTGAGGCTCTCTGCTACTTAGTGAGATCCTTATTTCAAAATAAAATATAAAGTGGGGCTGAGGGGTGTAGGTTAGAGGTAGAATGCCCCTGAGCTCAATCCCCAGCACCACAGAAAAAGAAAAGAAAAAGTCACCGTACATAGCTGGGTGTGGTGGCGCACTCTTGTAATCCCAGTACTTGGGAGACTGAGACCAGAGGATCCGGGTTTGTGGCAAGCCTCAGCAACTTAGTGAGGCTCTCCGAAACTTAGTGAGACCCTGTTTCAAAATAAAAAGAATAAAAAATAGGACTGAGGGTGTAACTCAGAGGTATAATGCCCCTGAGTTCAAATCTCAGTACCACAAAAAAAAAAAAAGAAAGTCACCATACATGATATAGGCCTTATAGTGTGTGTGTGTGTGTGTGTGTGTGTGTGTGTGTATTCGTGATGAACCTAGTGGTATTCTATCTCTGAGCTATACTCCCTAGCCCTGTTTTATTTTTTATTCTGTAACAGGACCTCAGTAAGTTGCTGGGGACCTCACTAAGTTGCTGAGGCTGGCCTTGAACCTATGATCTTTCTGTCTCAGCCTCCCAAATACTGGGTTTACAGGTATGAAACATCACTCTGGGCTTTCCTTGTACTTTCAGTTTTTAAGAAATAAAACTCAGGGATATAAGGCTAATAAAAACTAATTGCTTGGAGTCAGGCATGGTGGTGCATGCCTATAATCCCAGTACTTGGGAGGCTGACACAGGAGGATCGCAGGTTTGAGGACAGCTTCAGTAAGTAGCGAGACTCTCATCAACCTAGCAAGACCTTGTTTCAAAATAAAAATTTAAAAATAGGCCTGGGGATGTATCTTGGAGGTAGAATGCCCCTGGGCTCAATCCCCAGTACCACACTCACAAAAAAGCTAATTGCTACATTATTTAGTAATTGAAAGGGCTAGATCTTCTAGAGACATATTTATGAATTTGCTATAAAGGCTTATTCTTGAAGACAATATAATAGGTAAAACATATGTCAACTGACAGTACAGTTTTCATTAGTTGTTTTTAGGAGTCTGTTTGCAATTCATTGTTTTCCTTGCTGTTTTCCCTCTAATTGTTTTAGACCCTCAAGTGTGGAAGGGAAGCTACTTGGAAGGATAGGTGGGGACTTGGAATCTTCACCTTCATTTCATTGGTGCATGTGTTCTCCGTGGAAGTGGGTTAAAGGAGAGGTCAGGTGTTTGGGGAGGTGCTTGGTGTTTATGGGAACGTGACTCAGGGTGGATGCAGAATACAAGGTCTGAAGTGTGAGAATGAGGCTCGAATCTGAGTGCAGGTCTCTGTGACCACCTGGCCTCAACAGGGAGACGCCTCGGGTTTGTTGAGGTGGGCGGTAGAGACAGTGTCAAAAGGAGTTGCTACAGAGAGCGGAGGACAGACAAGTCCTTAGAAGAGAAATAACACATAAGTTTGGAAATAGCATTACCCCACTTAGAGGAGGAAAAAGAGTCTACATGGAGAAACAGAATTAATCTGGACCAGAGAAGAGCAAAACCACAGATCGAGATTGAGCTGTATGGACGGAGAGGGGAAAAAATTGCATTTGACGCTGTTAGAGCTACAATACATTTCTTGGTGGGGTTGTGAATAATTCATCCACACCCTTCCTATTACTCAGTTTTCCCATCTGTTTAATAAGAAAGGGATTCCTGCTACTTCTTATTCCACCAGAGGATTTTTAATGCTCTGAATTTTTAGGAAAATGGTCTCCAGTTGGTATATTCTCAGAGGTCACAGGAATCCTCCTGGGTACGTTCACAAGAGATCACTCTCTGCTGACTGCTGTGTCTCCACGCATTCTTTGGCCATTTCCAAGTTGGGAGTTCACAGTGAGGCCCTCTGGATGCTGGAGGGTGCTCTGAAGAACAGAGAGTCCGAACACCATGACTCAGTTATAACTCGTCTTTGAACAGATGTCACCACTGTGGTGGGCGTGGATAAGCTGTATTTAATTGAGCTGATAATAAGCCATCCAAATTTGTCCTTATCAGAAGTTCTTTTCTTTCATTCTAAAGGCCATTTTTGACTAATATTGAATCACTCGTTGCATTTGGTGACAACGGCAAGCTTGGTTCTTATTGTGCTTTAGGTTTGATTTATTGATAATTTTATTAGGATACTTTAAGAATTGGTATGTCAAAGGTCATTAGGTATATATATATGTATATATATGTGTGTGTATATATATATATATCTCTTGGTATAATGGAGAAAATAATGGAGCAATGAAATATAGATACATTTTATAATATATACGCACGCACACACACACACACATATACACACACACAAACATGTACATATACATATGCTATAAAAATAACCAACTTGTTATATCTCGGTCTCAACCAAGTCTGACTCCTTTGCCTAGTCAGTCCTGGGGTTATGGAAAACAGAGGCAGCCCAGTGATGGGAAGGACTTCCTGCTCTCACTGGGGTCCGTCCTGAACATACTTGCTCAACTCTGCCTTCATCCTCTTGTGCGTGCACTGGGTTACAGGCTCTGTAATTCCATTTGCTCTGTCCATGTAGGCCAGCCATCGCTCGGCAGATCTTATTGCTGTAAGACCATCCATGTGGAACCTAACTTAGCACTAAGCCCTGTTGTCTTCAGAACGATAAACAGAGAAGAATGTCCTCTTATTAAAGCGATGTTGCTTTCCATGATACAGCACCATCCATATCACACGCACCCTTCCATTCAAGCAGAGACAGTCTTTGCAAAGTGACCTTGACTGATAGATTTAGTCCTGCGGGACTCCCGCTGTGACATGCACAGCCCACTCTGAGCCCTCGTTGTCCCCACGCTATTTCAGAGCCATTGTCTTCCCCCTCAGGTCTAGGCTGCAGTTTTGTGAGGCTTCCTCCCTTCCAGCCTCCTGCAGCTCTGGTCTGCTCTCTGCTGGCCCTGCCTTCTTGGCTCAGGTAGATTTGTCACTCTTATGCTCCTTCTTGTTCCCTACCATCCTATACTGTTTGCTCAATCAACAAGAATCTACTGTGAGACCATCACACCCCTACCACGCTGCTAGCATTCAGCAGAAGTATAAATGTGACCTCTGCCCTTAAAGCAGTGCTCCATCTAGTACTGCATGTAATCAAACAGGCCTGCTATGTCTAAGAGGGCCTAGTAAGAACTAAGAACTGTGGCCATTTGGGTTATATCTGAATCCACAGAGCTAAGCCATTGCCTGCCTCTGTGACTATTTCTTGGTAGAATAGATGAATGAAGAAGGCTAGCATATTAGAATAGCTTCATGGAGCCGGACGTGGTGGCACACACTTGTAATTCCAGCATTTGGGAGGCTGAGACTGGAGGATTCTGGTTTGCGGCCAGCCTCAGCTACCTAGTGAGGCCCTCTGCAACTTAGTGAGACCCTGTTTCAAAATAAAGAATAAAAAATAGGGCTGGGGGTATAGCTCAGAGGTAGAATGCCCCTGAGTTCAATCCCCAGTACCGCAAGAAAAAAAAAAAAAAAAAAAAAGGAATAGCTTCATGGAAGAAGGGAAGCTCAAAGTAAGTCTTGAAGGATTGCAAAGGTTGAAACTGATATTGACTCAAAAAAGCAAGGGTTCAACGTGTGTGTGTGTGTGTGTGTGTGTGTGTGTGTGTGTGTGTGTGTAAGTAATACTGGGGATTGAACTCAAGGGCATTCTAACTTTGAGGTACACCCCCAGCCCTTTTTATTTATTTTTTGTTTGGAATCAGGATCTCATTAGGTTTCTGAAAGCCTCACTACATTGCTGAAGCTGTCCTTGAACCTGTGATCCTCCTATCTTAGCCCTCTCTCAAGTACTGGATTACAGGTGTGCACCACCACCCCTGGCGGGTTCAACAATTTTAATGGGAATCAATGCAATGAACTTAAAGGGAATGAAAAGTTTTAGATGATTGAAGCACACTTTATACAAATTGACAAAAAGTGTTGGAAAAGACATTATCTCTTTTGTTAAGTACACTGAAAGGAGTCCATCCTTGTTAAATAATTTTAAAAGGTGTCACGGAAGGTTTGTTTTGGTGTGTGTGTGTGTGTGTGTGTGTGTGTGTGTGGGAGAGTAACAAGGGAAAGATAGTGTTTAAATAATCAGGATGTGTAGGAATCCAGAGAAGCTAGAGCAAGGAGGGCCTGTGATTGGGGAGGGGGAAGTCACATATGGGTAGAAATGGAAATGCAGCACAGTCCCATGGCTATCTGTGGAACGATGCATCCAACATACCCATAAGGTATCTGCCAGTATTATCAAAGATTTCAGAAGGAGAAAAGTGACGCAGGGAGGACAGTGACATCTGGTTGCTATCCTATTGCTGTCCCATTGGACGGCTTGAGAATGCTGGAGCAGGCACAAGAGAGATGTCAACTTGAGTGCTGCCAGAGCCAGGGGTTGTGTAGGAATGGTGTCTCCCACGATGACTGTTAATTTCTCCCATGATGTGCGAGTTAGAACTCAGCTTTCACAACATTGTAAGGATTGTGCACAAGAAATAATGGCAGCAGCAGAAGCTGAGTTGTTTTGTCAGTTTGGGCAGCCCATCGGGATTGAATCACATGGAACAAGGTCTGTGTTGGTAGCCCTCTCAGGAGGTGGGCATATCTTGCTGATCGCTGGGTGCTTGAGTACACGTAGGTTGCCATGTTGAGTATCTCCTTCCCACACCTCCAGAGCACTACTGTAGCTGAGACAGACTTCTTGTATGTTGAGTTTTCTTTGCCTTTCATAATGTGAACTGCACAATACACGCCTGCACTTCTTCATTAGGCAAAGTAATAAGTACTTAACGTTGAACCATGTGTCACAACGTGCACCAGCATCTCAGATATGAGTAGATCATATTCACGAATCCTTTGTCTCTTAAACAAAAATTATAATTGTGTTTCTGCTGTGGTATAAACTCATACCCCTAAGACTGCTGCCTTTTGAAATGGTTTTAATCTTGAGTTTTTTCTGGCTGACTTGGGCAGAGTATGGATAATATTTTTCCCTTGAGTGACAGTTTGTTTTGCAAAGATATCTGAGCCCATGAGTTTTGATATTTCAAAAGAAGGTTTATTTCTTGTAAAAGAAAAAATACCTCAAGATCAGCTTTTGAATGATTTTGCAAAAGGAAATGATTGAAGTTCTGTGAGAAGGCCAAAGTGCGGTGGGACGAATGCCCAGAGTCACTAGACTGGTATCCTATCAGACTGCTTTGTAAGTTTTAGCTGTTATGAAAACATCGATACAGCTACAAAAAGTAATGCAGAAGCAGACTTGCATTTGGATTCCCTTGCTGTTTCCATAGGCTTCTTCCACCGGGACCTAAAGCCTGAGAACCTCCTCTGCATGGGACCAGAACTTGTGAAAATTGCAGATTTTGGATTAGCCCGAGAAATCCGATCAAGACCTCCGTACACCGACTATGTGTCTACCAGATGGTGAATCCTGTTTCTCTCAAAATTATTTCATTGCGCTTCTACAAAAAGATACCATTATGCTGAGGATACTATCAGTTGTAAATATGAATTTTCACTGACCAGAAGAGTGCAGTCTGAAATATTGTTTGTAGGTGTGTGGGCATTGGACAAGGTTAAAAGCTTGAGTGCATGGGACTGTAATACATGCCTGTAATTCCAGTACTTGGGAGGCGGAGACAGGGGACTCTCAAGTTTGAGGCCAGCCTTGGCAACTTAGTGAGACCCTGTTTTAAAATAAATTATAAAAAGGAGCCAGACGTGGTGGTGCTTGCTTGTAATCCCAGTACTTAGGAGGCCGAGACTGGAGGATCTGGGTTTGCAGCCAGTCTGAGCTGCTTATTTAGGCCCTCCACAACTGAGTGAGACCCTGTTTCAAAATAAAGAATAAAAAAAATGGAACTAGGGGTGGAACTTGGAGGTAGAATGCCTCCAGGTTCCATCCCCAGTACCACAAAAAATAAAATAAATAAATAATAAAAAGGGCTTGGAGTGTAGCTCAGAAGTAGAACACCCCTGAGTTCAGTCATCAGTACAAAAAAAGAAACAAACAAAAAAACTTGTGTTATAAATAATTTTTAAAGAAAACCCATTATGCTTCTCCATAGTATTTATATATAGGCTTTATAAATAGGCCTTCCTGAAGATAGTTTCCCGAAAGAGTCATATAAAAGATTCTCCAAAGACATGCCATTTAATTGCTGTTGTTAAAACCTTCAGGAATTGATTTACAGTGTGCCATGACTAAGAAGTAGCCTTCGCATAAGTTTTATGTTCTTCTCTTCTCCCCTCCCCTCCCCTCCCCTCTCTCCTCTCTCCTCTCTCCTCTGTCTTCTCCCCTTCCGCCTTCTTCCCTCCCTCTCTGTTACTCTCTCTCTGTTTCTCAAAAGATGCTATGGAGGAGCCTCCTGTGGAGAAGTGCTCAGGAGAGGAGGCTGTGAGATGGGGAAGCTCTACTTTTGGCAGTAGCCATGGCGGTTGCCAGATCCTTATAAGTCCACATGCTACCCTGACCTAGAGAGAACACAAACATATCAACTCCTACCAAGAATTGCTTGTTGCTTAATTTCATTTCTGATGCATGGAAGCGACAGCTAGCGGTGACCTTTGTCCCTCCAGGTACAGGGCTCCAGAAGTCCTCCTGAGGTCTACCAACTACAGCTCCCCCATCGACGTCTGGGCCGTGGGCTGCATCATGGCCGAGGTGTACACCCTCAGGCCGCTCTTCCCTGGGGCCAGTGAAATTGACACGATATTCAAAATCTGCCAAGTGTTGGGGACACCGAAAAAGGTAACGATGCAGAACAAGGGCTCGTGGGCCAAAGCCAGCAGCTTCCTGTGCACCCTCTCCCCCAGTGTTGTGCAGCCTTGGCACTGTTGAGGACCTGCATGTTCTAGAATCTTCCTTGCAAACTTGGCTATCCTCCCTTGCCCACGTTCTCAGCAGTGATGTCTGTCATGGCTCTTCTGCATTCTCTCTATGTTGTTTTGTCTCCATCTCCTTTCCAGAGCGTCTTGCTTCTCATAGCTACGACTCATATCTATCCAGAGGTCTCCCAGATGGAATCTGTAGCCCTCACCTCCCTCCTTTACAACTCCACTCACATATTTACAACTCTCTCTCAGGGATTCACCCTGATTCCCTCTCCATCACTCAAGTTCAACTCATCCGAAGCAGAGGGCTCTTTGCCTCCCACCCAGCACCGCGTCCTTCCTCCACATCCCATTTCCGTCTGTGGGCCCCACCTCTGTTTTCGTGGGGCCCTCCCTCCTTATCCAAGCAGTTGGTCTGGGAACCCATTGGATCTCTCCATTGGAGATCTCTGCATGTTGTCTCTCACGTGGCTTTTGTCCTTTCAGGTAAAATGCTGACCTCAGACAGGAGCATGGTCACCCTGCCCATTGATACTGAGGATATCTTCTCGATTTTTCTGCCTTCCCGTTTCTTGCCTCTGCCTTATCTTTTCCACCTGTGGCCAGATTCATCCTCCTAAAGAGCAGCTGTGGTCACTCTCCTTCTCTCCTAGCAGTTCTCATGGTCTGCCTGTTGCCCAGCCCCTCAGTTCGTGCCTGCCCTCCCCCTCTGCTTCCTACGTGCACGCCCTCTGACCCTGTGCCCTGGGACTCCTCCCTTCTGTAGCCTGTGCCTGCCCCCTCTGTCTGAGTGAATGTCCCTTACATGATCAAATCTTGCTTCCCTTCCAAGGCCCCCGCTAGCCTGTCTCCTCACTGTTTCTCCAGTCTCCTCTCCTTCTCAGCCGTGTTCTGTGTGCATCTGTGTTTCCTGGACCATAAACTCATTCACAGCAAAGATCTGTTTATTTTCGCAGGTCCCTGCACTGTTTCTGGTATGAACTAAACCCTCAAACTTCTTTAAAAAGTCATTTGAATGAATCGTTACTGTCACCTCTTCAGAGTTTCCTGTCCCCTGCTGGCATCCCTTCCTCCCCTGCCTATCTGTATCTGTACCATTCTTGTGGCCTTTGTCTTTTTTTACTCTGTGTTATTGTGTTTTTAAATAAGTGTCCTATTTTCTCTTTTAAGGATGGTGATGTCCTTCAGGGCAGGATTTATATTGGATTATTCTATTGGGATGCTCAACAGCACTAAGCATTCACACAGGAACTGTCTAAGTGAATGAATGATATAAAAGATATATATAGTGCTACTTGGCTTTGGAAAAAAGGGGAAGGAGGCAGTTATATCAGGATGTATCTTATAAAACGGTAGTGTTAGAACTAGAAGGAACCTTAGTGACCGGTTGGTTGTCCAGCATTTTCTATCAATCACACCAGCATTTAGTGCTTTTCTACAGATTTGACTTATGAAAAAGTAGAGCATTTGAGACTGGGCAGGAGAGTTTTCTTTACTGCTGGTCTCCTTAGCATGTATATATTGAGTCAAGGTGGGGATATAATAATATGTAGGATTTCACAAATTTATATGGCCAGGAACAAGATGTTTTGTTTTATTTTGTCCATCCTCCCCCCGCCCCCCACAATATATATCATTAGCAGTTTCTAAAACCTCCTGGGATATAGTTGGGGAAATTCTAATTTGGTTCAATCCTAAAATCTCAAGAGATAATCTTATGTAAAGAGTATAAGAGCAAGTTGATGGCAAGTCCAGTATCTTTTCTACTGTTCCTCAAAGTTCATATTCTTTAATCTCTTCATTAGTCTCTCCATTAGTATGGCCCTGGTCTCACACACTGCCATTGTAGTGACTCTAAGCAGAGCAATGCCATAATTATCTTTCCATTACGGCCACATGTGGAAGAATACAAACTCGAGTCACAGTGATGGGCTGAGGAAGGTTCTCTCTCCTTTTCCTTCTTTCAGACCGACTGGCCTGAAGGCTACCAGCTTTCCAGTGCTATGAACTTCCGCTGGCCCCAGTTTATACCCAATAACTTGAAGAACCTGATTCCAAATGCCAGCAGCGAAGCAGTTCAGCTCCTGAGAGACTTGCTTCAGTGGGATCCCAAGAAACGACCAACGGCTAGCCAGGTCTTCCTCCACTCTCTTTTACAGTTCACCTCTAACTCTGAACGATTTCTATAAGTCACATGTGGAAATATTTTATTTAATATTATGGGTGAAAATAGTATTGAACACCACTTGTGCTATATAAGGTCTAAGAATTTAAAATAGTTTGAAACTTAGAGTAGCTGAGGTTAAACAATATAGTTGCTTTGAAAATTAGCATACAATTCATATGATGTATCACTGTATATGTGGAAATAAGAATAAACAGGTAAAGCCGAGTGAGGTGATGCCCGCCTGTAATCCTAGTATTTGGGAGGCTGAGACAGGAGGATGGCAGTTTCAAGGCCAGGCTCAGCAACTTAGCAAGACTCCATTTCAAAATTAAAAGAAAAGAAAAGAAAATAGGGCTGGGGTGTAGCTCAGAGGTAGAATGCCCCTGGGTTCAATTGCCAGTACCATGCATACGCGTGCACATGTGCACACACACAAACAGGTTTATCTGTCTCTCTGGAGAATGTTTTTAGCTATATTCTCTCTGACTTAAGATTATATAGTAGTTTAATGATTATAAGCCAGTACTGGTTGTTGCAAGGTAATATTACACCTTATAAAGTCCAACTTCCTCTTTTTACAGACAACTTAGAATGACAGATGGACAGAGCCAGGCTGATAACCGCAATTAACATTCCTTAGCATTTTACACTTTGCAGATGCATTCGTATATTTCATGTGCTCTTAACCCGATGGGGACTCCATGAGATAGATGTTTTTGTTTTCAGTTCCATATAGGTGAGTAATCTGAACCTGAGACAATTTAAGTGACTTGCCCTGGTCATTCATCCAGTAACTAGTATAGACAGGGCAACCAACTGCAGTCCAGCCGTGCAGATGGCAGGTCTTCTGACTGGCGTCACACCTCCTGGCTTGTCTCCCAGGCCAGGCTGACCTAGATTATGAAATGCACCCAAAAGAGATATATGGGTGCCCTGGGCTCTTACCACTCACCTGCCTACTCCTACTTGTGTCATTGACAGCAACACTGCTCAGAGGATCAAATAAGTGGCCAGTTCTAATCAGAGAAAATGATTTGGCTAACAAAACGTGGCAGGGCTATATGAAGAAGACGCCAATGTAATGTTAGAATTCGTGGTCGCTGGAGAAATGATCATTGGGGCAATGACTAAGGAATGTAGAAAAGCACTTTTCCAAGGGCTCAGAGAAGAAAGAGCCATAATCTGGTACCATAAGACTCTGGCTGGCCCAAGACTGTTGGAAAGCTCTCAGAAATGCACCTCTCGTGGTGAAATTCACAAATGGCTTCAGGGCAGGAAGGACAGTTTCTGATTAACTGTTTTTTTAAAGGATGCACACAAGAGATGGAAAAAAAAAAAAGATTCCATAACAGGGAATCAAGAGAGGAATGTGTGCTTTTAAGAATAGTGTTAGAGCCGGGCGTGGTGGCGCACGCTTGTAATCCCAGCATTTGGGAGGCCGAGACCGGAGGATCCGGGTTCGCGGCCAGCCTCAGCTACCTAGTGAGGCACTCTGCAACTTAGCGAGACCCAGTTTCAAAATAAAGAATAAAAAATAGGGCTGGGGGTATAGCTCGAAGGTAGAATGCCTCTGAGTTCAATCCCCAGTACCTCAAAAAAAAAAAAAAAAAAAAAAAAGAATAGTGTTAGAAAAGCTAAAAATGCCCCTAAGTCAGTCCAGATTTATAAAAACGCCTAGGACTACAGATAAGGCTTTTCAAATTAGATGCCAGAGTCCAGGATCCCATTTTATTTGCCTCTGTATCTTTCCTTCCATATAATCATTACAGATGTTTATAACTATGGCCTGGACTCATGAGGAAATACTATTATTTTCAATATCTTCTATTCAAACAGATAAGGGAATACAGGTAATATTTCAGAAAGAATTGCAAAGCCCAACACTTCAAGATTTATCCCATGGCTATCCAGAAAACTTGATTATTCAAATCAACTGGCAAGTAACCTTGTGTTGATAGAGAAGGTTTAACTATATCATGTGTTATATTCTTGGCACTTGTGGGATAAAAGCATGTATACCTACTTACTTTGTACCTGATTTTTCAAAGTCCTACAGCATCATTTAGTTTGTCTCTTTCCATTGTACACTATTTTCTTCTCTTTTTATGGAATGAGAAAACAGGCTTAGGAAATCAAATATCAATTTTAAGACACATAGCAAGTAAGTTACAAAACCAGGATCTTATCAGAAGTAGCAGAGGCAGGTTACAACTGGCAGGTTCGTTTTTTAAGTGCTGCAACCAGTACATAATTTTATGGTATCTCAGATGAGAAAACTCACAAGGGGTGTTTGCCAGTTCAAGATGCTCTCTTATAGGTGGTTTGGGCTAAGAACCTGCAGTGAACTGGTCCGAAGAACTGTGGCCCGTCAGTCACAATGGTGTTTCTGTTAGACTTTTCTCCTAATGCCTCATTTGTCATTCCAGGCACTTCGATATCCTTATTTCCAGATTGGACACCCACTGGGCAGCACCACACAGAGCCTTCAGGATTCAGGAAAACCACAGAAAAATACTCTGGAAAAGGCGGGCCCAGCTCCTCACATCAAGCCTGTCCCTCCCGCCCAGCCGCCGGCCAAGCCACATGCACGTATTTCTTCACGGCAGCATCAAGCCAGCCAGCCCCCCCAGCGTCTCGTGTACCCCTACAAAGCAGAGGCCTCCAGGACAGAGCACCCGAGCCATCTTCAGGAGGATAAACCAAGCCCGCTGCTATTCCCGCCCCTCCACAACAAGAACCCTCAGGCGGTAAGCAGCCAGGAGGCTCCAGTGAGCTTCGAGTCTGACTTCTGCCTCTTCTGACCACGTGGACTGTGTGAAATATTTTCCTTTTCGGTACATAGGTTCTGAACAGAACACACTTATTTTGCAACCACATGCAGTTGTTCAAGGTCTAAGTTTAAGTTCTGGCTCTGCCCCTGGAAGACAGCGCCATCGTGGGGTCAGCCGTGAGTCGTGGTGGTGAGCAGGACTCTGCAGCCAATTGCCAAGGCCTCGCGTCTCAGCTCTGCTGTTTAATAGCTTGACAACCCCGAGAAGTCACCTGGCTTTTCTGCTCCTCATGACTTCATCTGTAAAATAGGGATAATAATAGTGATTACCTGATAGGGCTGTGTTAGGGACTAAATGAGTTAATACTTGAGAAGAGTTTTCCATAGTACCTGGCACTGGTTAAACCTTGGTGTTAGTCACTGTTGTTATTAATTCTGACTGACTCAGTTCCTCCTCTATGAAGAAGATCACAATGCTTGTGTTGCCCACCAGACAAAGTTGTTCATGAGGATGGAAGGCCATGATGCTTGTGAAGATGTTTTAAAAATCATAAGATGCTATGCTGATATTTGTAGATTGCTATTTATATTACTGTTGTTTTTTTTTTTTTTTTTTTTTTTTTTTGCAGTACTGGGAGTTGAACTCAGGGGCATTCTACCTCCGAGCTACACCCCCAGCCCTATTTTTTATTCTTTATTTTGAAACTGGGTCTCACTAAGTTGCGGAGCGCCTCACTAGGTAGCTGAGGCTGGCCGCGAACCCAGATCCTCCGGTCTCAGCCTCCCGAATGCTGGGATTACAAGCGTGCGCCACCACCCCGGCTTATATTACTGTTGTTGATCGGTGTTGTTAATGCTGAGTTGTTAATTGAGCCCAGATCTTTTTTTTCTTGGGCTGGTTTTCAAAAGGAAACAATGAGTGTTAGATTCAGCAGAAAGGTAGCCTGACAGGGGTTGTCGTTATCATTAGCTTTGTCATGCTGTGTGAAGAGTCTGACTCTCCAACACCTCTATGCAAAAGAGGTCTTTTTCTGTCAATCAGTATTCACCTTGTGTGGGATTCCACCTAGCACAAGGATGCTGACAGAGATTACAGGGCCTAAGTTGCTAAAGCTGGCTCAAGCATGAGCCACCAACTTAGCCAACACTTGGCTAAGTTTTCTTTTTTAAATCCTTTTAGCTGGGCATGGTGGTGCACACTTGTAATCTCAGTACTTGGAAGGCTGAGACAAGAGAATTGCAGGTTAGCAGCCAGCCTCAACAATTTAGTGAAGTCCTTCGCAACTTAGTGAGACCCTGTTTCAAAATAGTAAACTAGGGCTGGGGGTGTAGCTTGGAGGTAGAATGCTCCTGGGTTCCATCCCCAGCACCAAAAAACAAACAAAAAAGTAAATCCTTCTTTTATATAACTGAGCGTACTCAGTGATGGCAACCAATGTAATCCATGCAGGACAGGTGAGACACAGAAGGTCTGGGAATGATTTTCCAGAGCTGCCCTTCCGAGGGAGTACTATGTCTTGGAGCAAGTTGTGCCCCAGGATCCTCCTTTTCGTAACAAAGGAAGTTTGGAATAGGAATTACTCATGGATGAAATCCATTAAGGCTAAGTATTGCTTTTCTCTCCCTTTTCCTTGTATACACAGAAAACCCTAACTGGCCTGGAGCACAAAAATGGTGAGATCAAGCCAAAGAGTCGGAGAAGGTGGGGTCTTATTTCCAGGTCCACGAAGGACTCTGATGATTGGGCTGACCTGGATGACTTGGATTTCAGTCCCTCCCTCTCCATGATTGACCTGAAGAACAAGAAGCGACAGAGCGAGGACACTCTCTGCAGGCGAGTGTGCTGCTTCTGCCTGTAAGCGGCCTGAGCTGGGCTCGTGAGGTCGTCTCTACCCGTCTGGCGGTACACGCAGGCTCCTTTGCTTTCTCATGCTGCCGGCTGAAACCATGTTCTCTTGGTTCAGGTTTGAGAGTGTTCTGGACCTGAAGCCCCCGGAGCCCATGGGTACGGGCAATAGTGCGCCCACGCAGGCGTCCTATCAGAGGCGAGACACCCCAACGCTGAGATCGGCAGCCAAGCAGCACTACTTGCGCCACGCTCGATACTTGCCTGGTAATGTAAATGACTTGCCTTTACCTCGACCAGTGGCAACAGTCTTGTCTTTGGAATCCCTGATTTCACAAAGATTCTGTTTGGGAAGGCAAATACTTTCAAATCGCTTCTCATACCTACGCAGCATGCAGATGTAGGTTAATACCTGTCACTCCTCCAATGAACACCCTTCAAGCTTTGGTGGGAAGCTCCGACACCCATCCACCAAAGTATACCATTGACACTGAACCCCTGGAGCACTGCCCTGAAGGTGTGACTAAGCCCCAGCCGTGGTTTCTCGACTGGCAATTTCTCCTAAGCCTGGCCTGTTGGAGCGCTGCAGAGGTGCTGCCTAGTTCTTGCCAATTTCTCCCTCTTCTGAGGTTGGATCCAGTTTCCTATACCAAATTTCTTGCCTCAGATGACTAGATAAGATAAAAATGTGAGACCCAGGCTTCAGCAAATATTTCTACAACAGTCCCACCAATTCTGGCAGAGACCAGGGTGCCCAGAGCGTAGTCAGAGAGGGGGCTATGTAGTATAGAACAGGAAGCATCTTTGGGGACCTTGTAAGACATTCGGATTTTATTTCACAAGCAATGGGAAGCTTTTAAAGGGATTTCTTTATTTATGGTACAGAGGATTGAGCCCAGGGGCATTCTACCTCCAAGCTATACCCCTAGCCCTATTTTATCTTTTTTTTTTTTTTTTTTTTTGCGGTACTAGGGATTGAACTCAGGGGTGTTATACCTCCGAGCTATACCCCCAGCCCTATTTTTTATTCTTTATTTTGAAACAGGATCTCACTAAGTTGCAGAGTGCCTCACTAGGTAGCTGAGGCTGGCCACGAACCCAGATCCTCCGGTCTCAGCCTCCCGAATGCTGGGATTACAAGTGTGCGCCACCATGCCCGGCCCTATTTTATTTTTATTTTGAAGCAAGGTCTCCCTAGGTTGATGAGTTTCACTACTTGATGAGACTGTCCTCAAACCTGCAATCCTCCTGTTTCAGCCTCCCAAATACTGGGATGACAGGCATGCCCCATTACACCCAGCCAAATTATCCTTTAAATGGATAAGTCCATGGATGCAGTCCACTACTTACTGGTACTCTCCTTGAACCGGCGATCTTCCTGTCTCAGTCTCCCAAGTACTGGGATTACAGGCATGCGCCACCATGCCCAGCTGTAATATGTCTTTAGATAGCCCTGTCCTGGTGGCTTAAAGGATTTTAATTGAACAGTGGCGTGGGTTTATCTACTTCTGTGTGCTGAGTGGGTGAGGGCCCTGCAAGCTGTTGCTGGTGAGGGAGATGAGTCGGCAGGGGCTGGTGGGCAGGCTCAGCAGGCCCTCCTGATGCATTAAATTTTTCACTCTCTGGTCAGGGATAGGACAAATACTGCCAGGCTTTAGCAGGATTGGTGCTGTGGTCTTAGAAGATTGGCCTGACCAGTCCCAGAATGCCCTAGAAGAAGACAGAACCAACGACAGGTACAGAGGGAGCCAGGTATAGCCAGGCATGGTGGCGCATGCTTGTAATCCCAGTCCTTGGGAGGCTGAGACAGGAGGATCGCAGGTTTGTGGCCAGCTTCTGCTACTTAGTGAGGCCCTCTGCAACTTAGTAAGACCCTGTTTCCAAATAAAGAATAACAAATAGGGCTGAGGGTGTAACTCGGAGGTAAAATGCCCCTGGATTCAATCTCCAGAACCACAAAAAAAAAAAAAGAAGAAGCCAGATGTATGGAAACTACAGTGACTACAGACAAAAAGGAGTGGGGAGCCAGGCGTGATGGTGCACACTCATAATCCCAGTACTTGGGAGGCTGAGACCAGAGGATCTGGGTTTGCGGCCAGCCTCAGCTATTTAATGAGGCCCTCTGAAACTTAGTGAGACCCTGTTTCAAAATAAAGAATAAAAAATGGGTCTAGGGGTGTAGCTTGGAGGTAGAATGCCCCTGAGTTCAATCCCCAGTACTGCAAAATTAAATAAATAAAATAAAAAAGAGCAGGGAGCGAACTGAAGGCTGTTTCATTGGGGCTGCAGGGGAAGTAGGAATTTGGATTTTCAGTTCTGAAAAGTACCTGCAGTTCCTGACACAAGAGGCAGTTTAGAGGGAGAATGGGGGGGGGGGGTCTTGAGGTCAAGTCCATCAAGGCTAAGGTCAAGGAAGCCATGACCCGGGAGGCCTTGAGTGCGAGGGACAGAGTTCGGTATAGTTGGTATAGACCAAGGTCATGGGCCCGTGATGGTTAGGGTGTCCCAGGTCAGGTGAGAGGGTGGAACCTCAGAGGACAGGCGCAGGAAGAGGAGCACAGAGAATTGCAGAGCTGGAGCAGGGGTGTGGAGAAGGGGCTGGGGAAGAACCCAGACCAGTGACAGAAAGGAAGCAGGCTAGGAAGTCAGGTGCACGGAGGCCCAGGACAGTGCCAGCAGGTCAGGATGTGGGACAGATACACTGTTGGAAGTATAATAGCAACCTCTCTCAGGCCACCCGCAAGTGAGTGAGACAACTTTCTAACCTCAAAGACCATGCCTTTCCTTTGCCATCTGTTAGATAATATTGTCACAGTCAGATTTTGCTTTGATTTTTGTATCCTAGGAAGTTTCTGACCAATTGGGCTGTGTGTTACTTTCATCTGTGAAGTTTGGTACAAGATTAAATGTATGTTTTGCATTTTATATAAGTGTTATTGGGTATAACTAAGGCATACAACATGGTGTTAGGGTTAGGTAGAGATGGTACAAAGTTTACTGAAATGGCAAATTAAAAGATCCATCATCTCATGTAGTTACCCTCATTATTGTTAGTGGTAGTAATGGCAAGAACAGCTAAAATCTACTCATTTAGCATGAGTCTCGTATACAGTACAATTTTATTACCTCTGGTCCTCAAGTTACACATCATATCTTTAGACCCCTTCATCCAATATGATCTGTTGCTCTGCATTCTGTTAATTGTCTCCCATTTCTTCTCTGGATGCTACTGGCTCCTGATAACTACTATTTATTGTGTGCCTCTATATATGTGTGTTTTTTTGTTTTTGTTTTTGTTCAGATTCTACATATAAGTGAGATCATGCAATATTTTTTTTTTCTGGGTCTGGCCTGTTTAACTCCGTATAATTGTCCTCTAGGCCCATCCACATTCTAGCAGATGGCAAGATCTCATTCTTTTATTTTTATTATTATTATTATTATTATTATTATTATTATTATTATTATTATTATTATTTTGTGGTACTGGGGATCAAACCCAGGGGCATTCTACCTCCAGGCTATACCCCTAGTCCTATTTTTTATTCTTTATTTTTGAAACAGGGTTTCACTAAGTTGCAGAGAGCCTCACTAAGTAGCTGAGGCTGACC
The DNA here is from genome assembly GCA_004027655.1 of Graphiurus murinus. Taxonomy (NCBI): domain Eukaryota; kingdom Metazoa; phylum Chordata; class Mammalia; order Rodentia; family Gliridae; genus Graphiurus; species Graphiurus murinus. Next base: position 38,737 of record PVLC010007195.1, on the reverse strand, counting down.
ACGAACCTGGATCCTCCTGTCTCAGCCTCCCAAGTACTGGGATTACAAGAGGGTGCCACCACGCCGGGCTCCAAGATCTCATTTTTTTTTTCATTCTTAAATCCAATTTTTAAAAATAATTTATTTATTTATTTTTAATTGGTGCATTGTAATCATACATCTTTGTTAGGTACAAGCTGGTAGAGGCATACACGCATACATTTCTCATTTAACCCTTCCCAAATTCCCACCCCACTCCCTCCTCCTCCCTCCTTCTCAAGTTCAGTTTAGTGATTGACTTTGATATGTTCATGAAAGTACATCATGCTCATTAGGGTGTCCCCCCTCCCCCCATCACTTTCCGTTAAGTCAAATTCTTTGCTCACCTAAGGATTCTCCTTCTTCATCTGGAGTCCCTCTTATGTCCCATTTTCTCCCTAGCTTCCCCATATTAGGGAGAGCATACGATTTTTTGCTTTTTGTGACTGACTAATCTCACTTAACATAATGTCTTCCAGTTCCATCCATTTCCCTGCAAATAACATGATTTTGTTCTTCTTTATGGCTGAGTAAAATTCCATTGTGTACATATCCCATAGTTTTGTAATCCATTCATCTGTTGATGGACATCTTGGCTGGTTCCGTAGTTTGCTCCGGCTCTAGAGGGAGAGGTGAGCTGAGATGGCCCTGCTCGGGCGTAAGCTGGCCGTACCGTGCGTTCCAGTCACTGTCGAAGGTGCTGAGATATGCTGCCTGGTTAGGATGTGGAGTTCAGGTGTCACTTTCTCCACCTCTGGTCGCTGGGAATGCAGAAGGTCGTTATATATTTCTTTGTTATTAGACCCCATGTGGGGGGCTGGCTCAATGGCGGCCGCCACTCTGTGGTGTGGCACCGCTGCCGCGCAGATGAGCTCCTTTGCTCTCCCTGGTCGGCTTTCTGGATTCTATTCAGCTGTACTTCAGTTTTCATAGCTTTGTTCACTTTTTTGTTGCTTTTTTTCTTCTGTCAAGAAGCTGCTTTTAAGCCGGGCGTGGTGGCGCACGCTTGTAATCCCAGCATTCGGGAGGCTGAGACTGGAGGATCCGGGTTCGCGGCCAGCCTCAGCTACCTAGTGAGGCACTCCGCAACTTAGTGAGACTCGGTTTCAAAATAAAGAATAAAAAATAGGGCTGGGGGTGTAGCTCGGAGGTAGAATGCCCCTGAGTTCAATCCCCAGTAC
>PVLC010007195.1:0-37438 GCA_004027655.1 Graphiurus murinus | reverse complement strand
AAGCTGCTTTTATGGCAGATTTGAATCGAGCTCACAGCGCCTGATCCAAGATCTCATTCTTTATTAAGGTTGAACAATATTCCATTGTATATATGTACCACCAGGCTTTTTTTTTTTTTGTCATATTTTACATTTTAATACAATTTCTTCTCTATTAGGAATAAATGTAAGAAATGGCATGCTCCCAAATTCAGGCAAAGATTTTATTCCATCTAATCCGTGGTCCAGTTCTGGTTTGTCTGGGAAGTCTTCAGGGACAGTATCAGTCATCAGCAAAATAAATTCAGGTGAGTAATGACTCTTAACTCCAAAATGACGAAAAGCACATTCTCCGGATGCATCAAGGTGGCCACAGAGAGGCGTGGAGAGGCCTTTTGGGGATAAAGATGCAGGGCTCTCTTCCAGCCCTGTCCTCTCCCCCTTGGCAGTGGGCCCTGGGGCTTGGGAGATCCCCCGGGCTCTGCCTTCAAGGATAGTCTGGAGTGCAGCAGAGTCTTCCCTGGCTCAAGGGAAAAACAAAAATAATATCACAGATTCACCGAGCCCAGCCTCTGAGGCCGAGTGCTGGGGCGACTGCCTTCTAAGGTAGGTATGGAGTACCTGCCTTGTTCCAGCCGCTTCTCTGTCCAGTGACCCAGCCTTGGTCCTCCAGTTGGCAGGTGGGCAGGCTGGAGAACCCTCCTACTTTTTTGTTGAAGAAGTCCTCTGGACTGACTAGCCCGTGGCCAGCAGACCTGCTTCCTGTATTGCTTCTCACACAGAGTCAGCCCCTGCTGTGTGCCGCTTCCCCTCCACGTTGCCAGGGAAATCCCTGGCCTCTGCGTCTCCTGTGAGGGTTTATTTATTCTAAGGTACACAAAAAAGAAAGAGATAATCTATCAATACCCACCTACTCACCACCCAGTGTCACCAAGTATTACTCACAAAGCCCCGGGTCTAGGTCTCTCCCACCCTTGGTCCCACCCCAGCCTCATCTGGGTGTTTAATATTCCCATGCATTTAAAAAATATGTATGAAATTCACAGTCTGATTTTATATGTTTTCAAGTTTATATGAACATAATCCTGGATTGCCACTTCATTCATTTTAATAAATATGTAGTAGCAATTATATATACATATATTATATGACATATGCAATATATTATATATATATATATATATATATATAATCTCTATATAAGCTATATGTATATAAGCTGGGGTAGGGTGAAGGGGTGGGAAAGGCCTAGACACTGGACTTCATGTGTATTTTCAGTTTGACTTCTTAAGCTGGGTGGTGAGTATGTGGGCAGTGATACATCCAATATGTATATATATATGCTATATATAAGCTGGGTGAGGTGGCATATGCCTGCAATCCTCGTACTTGGGAGGCTGAGACAAGAGGATTTGCAAATTCAAAGCCAGCCTTAGCAACTTAGCAAGACCCATTTTCAAAATAAAATAGTCTGGATTGTAGCTCAGAGGTTGAATGCCCCTGAGTTCAGTCCCCAGCACCGAAAAACAAAACAAAAAATACTGTAATTTACTTATATTAGACATTATTTATTCCTTCTCTTCCCGACAAACATATAAATTGCTTACAATTATTGCTATTGTAAAATGAACAATATCCCTATTGCTGCACACATAAGCGAAGGTTTCTTATAAAGGTGCAGTAGAGTAACACTTTAGGTTAAAGGGTGTACTCATGTTTGGCTTTGCAGATATTGCCCAGTTGCTCTCCAGAGGGGCATGGGAGTTGTGCTTCACCCTTGATGCCACTTGATACTGTCGAGAATAAAATTTGTGCCAATGTGATGGATGTGAAATGGTATCTTATTGTCGCTTAAATTTGCATGTCTTGTTTACTAATGACATTCATTATCTTTTCTTGTCTTTTTGTTGTTGTTGTTGTACAGGGGACTGAACTCAGGGGCATTCTACCTCCGAGCTACACCCCCAAACCCAATATTTTTATTTAGAAACAGAGTCTCACTAGGTGGATGAGAGGCTCATTACTTGCTGAGGCTGCCCTCCTGTCTCAGCCTCCCAAAAACTGGGATTATTCCCAGCTTCTTGTCTTTTTTATCCTACCTTTTTTTCCCATGTAATTTAAATTTTCAAGTTCTCTTCCTATTTCTTTATTCACCAACACTGCAAAATGTGCTCTAGCTAGCCAGTACAACTCCAAACAAAGCATCCCAGGCCATTTGCCCAGTCTGTCCTAAGCAACTGCTGAGAACTTTCCGCGTGATAAAGACAGAGAAACTGTACCACTTATTAATGCCTCCTCAGGGATGGAACTTCTATTTAAGTTATCTAGAAGCCAGTAGTAATGTTCTTCATTATTGTGTACCGTTAAGCCTTAATAATAATAAGCACTTTAGATAGTCACTTATCCATCCAACATTAACTAATTACCTGCTATATGCAAGTCATACTATTAACTTCCTCTCAAAATACACAGATGGGTAACATACAGTCCCTGCCCTCAAGATACCCTCAAATGGAAATCACATAAATAATGCATTTAACATTTTTACTGATGGTTAATTTTCTTCTTTATCCACAAGAATATTTAGTGTATAAGTATTTATAACAGCTAAATAACTAAGATAACCTGTGCTGGGCGTGGTGGCGCATACTTGTAATCCCAGTACTTGTGAGGATGAGACAAGAGAATCACAGGTTGGAAGACAGCCTTAGCAAGTAGTGAGACTCTCATCGACCTAGTGAGACTCTGTTTCAAAATAAAAATAAAATAGGGCTGAGAGTGTAGGTCAGAGGTAGAGCGCCCTGGGTTTAATCCCCAGTACCACCACAACAAAAAGATAACCTGTGTGTTGATACTTGAGAGAATGCTTAAATGAATTATGTTTAGCCATATTTTAGAATTAGTATACATTGACATGGAAGGATATTTTATATTCTAGAGTGGGGAAAAAAGCAAATTTCAGGCTAAATTTGTTTTTATAAAAATAAAGTGTCAGCCGGGCATGGTGGCGCATGCTTGTAATCCCAGCATTTGGGAGGCTGAGACTGGAGGATCTGGGTTCGTGGCCAGCCTCAGCTACCTAGTGAGGCACTCTGCAACTTAGCGAGACCCTGTTTCAAAATAAAGAATAAAAAATAGGGCTAGGGGTAGAGCTTGGAGGTAGAATGCCCCTGAGTTCAATCCCCAGTACCGCAAAAACAAAAGTGTCAAAGTTTTCAAAGTTTTTTGGGTTTTTTTGTCTGTTTGTTTGTTTTCAGTACTAGAGATTGAACCCAGGGCATTCTACCACTGAGCTACATCCCTTGCCCTTTCTGGTTTTTATTTTGAGACAGAGTTTTGCTAAGTTGCCCAGACTAACCTCAAACTTATGATCTTCCTGCCTCAGCCTCAGCCTCAGCCTCAGCCTCAGCCTCAGCCTCAGCTTCAGCCTCTCAAGTAGCTGGAGTTACAGGCGTTTATCATGACACCTGGCTTCAAATATCCTCATTAATTCAACAAGCAAACCCACCTTGGTTGCTGTCTACGGGAATAACACTGTCTCTGTTCCTCCTCTTCTTTCTGAGTGTGGCATGGTGGAACGCTCTATTCAGAATTCACTATTTTCACCACCATTGGTTTTTGCCCTACGTATAAAAGTTTAATTCTTTACTGTTCTGCACAGCTATCCTTTAACTTTGTTGGCATCGTGCAGATGTGTCTTTGTAATAATGAGCTTTTGTTTTTGCAAATCAGTTGGTTCCGGCTCTACCAGTTCGAGTGGACTGACTGGAAGTTATATTCCTTCCTTCCTGAAGAAAGAAATTGGTTCTGCTATGCAGAGGGTACACCTGGCACCTATTCCAGATCCTCCCCCTGGTGAGTTCTATTTCAAATTATTCCTGAATTGATTCACCAAATATTTACTGAACCGTTGGCTTGTGTCCAGCATGATCTAGGCAGGGATCCACCACTAAATGAGACAGAACTCCTTGCCTCCTGCCCTGGGGGAACATGAGCTCTGCAGACAAAGAGGGAGTTGAATAAGCAGAACCTGTAATGAGTGGTCGGATGCTCCTGAGCGCTGGAGGAGAACCAAGCAGGCAGGAAGTGGGGGTTATGGGGGTGGAGTGTGAGGTGCACGTTGTAATTTTAGCCAGAGAAGCCAACAAAGGGCTCGCTGCAAAGGAGCCATTGAGGAAAGAGCTGGGGGAGGAGAATGAGCCAGCAAGCCATATGGGTGCAGGTGTTCTAGACGTGGCTTTCTTCAGTGCACAGGCTCTGAGGAAGGTCTGGCCTGGCAAATTCCAGGAGGAGCAGGAAGGTCCAGGCAGGAGGGGCAGGAGGAGGTCAGGGCCGACTGAGAAATCTGAGGGTGTGCAGGCCCGCAGCAGGCCACTGCAAGTATGTGAAATTAAGTCCTGGGAGCCACTCGAGCAGAGGAGCAGCGTGATCTGACAGCCGTCGTCAGTCTCTGTGGCCGGGAGCGAGGTTGGGAGCAGGAGCCCGTCACAATCATCCAAGCTGGGAATGATGGGAACGTAGGCCAGGGTGGGAAGAGTGGGCTTGGTAAGAGTGGCCATTGGGATCTGAAAAAAAGAGAGGGGTCGTCTTTGGCTTGACAAGTCTTAGCCGTGGGCATCTTCTTCACTAAGAAACAGAGGAGGAGAGGCAGAAGCAGAATCCTCCTCTCGAACGCCTCGGTTTCCAGCATGTTTCCACTCTGCTGGCTTGGGTGCCCATCAGTCAGGCCGGCCTTTCTCTCCCACGCAGGTTATTCTTCTCTGAAGTCCGTCAGACCTCATCCTGGGCGACCTTTCTTCCACACCCAGCCTAGAAGCACTCCCGGGCTGATGCCACGGCCTCCAGCCGCCCAGCCAGTGCACGGCCGGACAGACTGGGCTTCCAAGTACCCGTCTCGGCGATGAGGCCCAGCATGGGGAAGAGCGGAAGGCCGTCCCGACCTGCCGACGTCCTGCCTGCAGGAAACTCCTGGCTGGTGGAAAGGCAAACCAACGCTTTATAGTTGTTCTTCTGAACTGAAACATTTCAATATTCTTTTTTAAAGGTTTTTGTTTTTTTTTTTAACTCTTGATTTGAATGCAATATCCTTTTTTGTATAAAATTATTTTATTCTAAAACTGGGTCCCATTATTTTCTTAAACAACAGCATTTTGTATATATGGATTATGTTTTAGCATTTTATACAGTTGACTTTGTAATGAACTTTTTAAATATTAAGTGATTTTTTTTTTCCTTTGGGGTTCCAGATAATATTTTATACAGATTTTGAAAAAAAAATGTAATAATATTGATGCAGTATTGCAACAGGGGTGCAATTTAAGGCTATGAGATAAAGGGTTGTTTATTCAATATGTAGAATACCGAGAAGTGGTTACATTTTAAATGTGGCTTGTCAGGTACTTCTGGCTTTCTTTGAGTAACCTTAGGAAGGTGATTCTGTCCTTCCTTCCTTTTTTTTTTTTTTTATTCAATACTAGGGATCGTCGAACCCAGGGGCATTTTACCTTTGAGCTATACCTCCCCAACCCTTTTTATTTTTTAGTTTGAAACAGATTCTCGATAAGTTGCAGAGGCTGGCCTGAAACCTGTGATCCTCCTGTCTCAGCCTCCAAAGTGCTGGGATTGTAGGTGTGCACCACCGTGCCCAGCCTCAGCTTCTTTTTTCCTTCCTTCCTTCCTTCCTTCCTTCCTTCCTTCCTTCCTTCCTTCCTTCCTTCCTTCCTTCCTTCCTTTTTTGGTACTGGAGATTGAACTCAGAGGCATTCTCCCTTCAAGCTATACCCCCAGCCTTATTTTTTTATTTTATTTTGTCTAGTGTCTCGCTAGATTGATGAGAATCTCACTACTTGCTGAGGCTGTCCTCCAACTTGCAATCCTCCTGTCTCAGCCTCCCGAGTACTGGGATTACAAACATGTGCCACCACACCAAGCTTCAGTTTTTCTTAATTATCTTATCATTGGTTTGCTTTTTTTGATACCACTGTGCTATTCTAAAAAGGACTGTTATGTAATATGCTGTTTTATTTTGTTTCCCAAAGTAAAGAACTCTACATAAATATTTTTTGAAATCTTTACAACACCTTTAATGTGAGAAACCAAGTTAATTCATACTAAGTTGTCATGTTCTATTTTCTTCCATTTTTAGATCAAATTGTATCTGTAAAAGGGAAGCTTTTCATATAAATAATTCACAACATAAAGGTTAACATAGTCAGTTAATCTTACACCCCTGCTAAGATGCATAACCAAAAAAAAAAAAAAAAAGTTTCAAAGCAACACAAGTTTGTAGATTGTAATAACCGGATGGAATTTTACATTCATCTCCGCGCTCTAGACTTAGCTGGGAGCAGCTCAGCAATGATCTTCTGTCCTAGCCAAATTCTCAGGAAAATTTGGGGAGCAGAAAAGATTTAGGGCAGGGGTCCCACTTCTCTAGGAAGCCAGGATTGCCATGATATTAGTGTCTGTAGCGTGCCACATTTGAACTCCTTTCTTGCATAGTTTCTTCCAAGAGTGAGAACTCTATTTGTCGGGCAGAGGCTTTTCCACTGAGAGGAATGTTTACAGCAATTTTGCAAATGACAAAGCTAGTTTGGAGACAGAAAAAGGCAGAAGGTTCGCTCTCATCCATCTCTATGCAGCACACGGGCCCTACTCTATGTAGCGGCAAGCGGGAGGTGGCTTCCAGTGAATGCCACAGTGAGGTCAACAGTCCATTAACTCAGGTTCTCCCAAGGTGCAAATCACTCTCTTTGGTCCCAGGATCCAGGATATAGCGAGGTGAACCATATAAAGTGATCTAATTTGCAGGTTACGGTGAATATAGATACTTTCATATGTCCAACCTAGTACATTGGTAAATGATTGCTTTGGTGTATTAATAATATGTTGCAGTCTGAACATGTTGCACCACGACTCCTCAAAGCAGGGAGTTATTTAGGCTTTGGAGAATCTAACTCAAAAATACACTTGACCAAGCACTAGGAGGCAGTGGAGCATGAGGAAAGCACATGATGGATGAGAGCTCGACAGATCATCTTTTCCTGTTAACAAGCCGGCAGCAAAGCGTGGGGAAATGTACAAGGCAAGCACAACTTGAAGCTGAATTCATTTCTGTATTATATTCTCAACTCGTTATCTAAGGCAACAGAAAATGTGTTTTCAGAGATGAGTCCTTTCCTGAGGTCAATATTTATTTTTCTCTTTCTGTATTATATATAAAAAGTAAATTAATCTGAAACCTCACTCAGCTTGCTGGAGAGCTGATTTTAAATTGTAAATACCCTTTAGAGAAGCAAATGGAGTGTCAGTTCTCTATTCTCAGTTTGTGTGGAGGACACGGCATTTTTTTTTTCTAGTTACCAGGTTATTACGTATTATAAAATTGTTTTCCTAATGCTTTTGTAGGGCCCACCTTATGGGAATACTTCATTTTCTTTCTTTTCCCTTAGTTTGCCAGCAAACAGCTTCCTTTGGGAAGCTAAACATGTTTATTCACATGAAAGTCAAAAGGCTGATGTGCAATTTAGAAAACTGAAAAAACAAATACTAAAGAACCAGCAAAATCCTATAAAGTACTCTTTCCCTCAACCCCCAAATGGGTAAAGGACAAATTGTGCATACAAGCTAGGTAGTATAGAAGGAAATAGGGACTGTTTTCTTCTAAAGTGAAAATAAAATGTTACCTGTTGCATATATTTTTAGTTACTATAGAATTCTAAGCTGAAATGCAAGAGAAGTGATGAGCTGAACTGTACCCATCCACGACGATACCTCATTTACAGTCAGAAAGCTTTCTGGGATGTCAGGAATGGTACAGGACAGCTTTCATTCTAGACCCAAAGAAAGGTGTGGTGACTGTGGTGTACTGACCCAGGTGCACCTCACACAGAGCAAGCACAGGAGGGAAACTTCATTCGCGTAAAAGCTACTCTTAGCATGCTTGTCTTCTTTACAACGACATTCCATGAATTGCCAACCCTCACCCAGCTCAAGTATCTTAGGATTTAAATAGGCAGAAAATTGATCTCTAAACAATTGTTTGCGACACAGTGCTAGCCTGAAGGACTATAGACATCTAAAAAAAGTGACATTGTGTCATCTTCTGAAATTACAAAAGAAAACAATACAGTCAAGGCACCCCATGCCAAAAAAAAAATCATTGTTTCATTTTTAAGTGCAAATACAATTACCGTTGGACATAACTGGCACCGTGTTTTCTTATGAGGTAGCACCTCCTTACCTGCATTTCCGGCAAGCCACTCTTTTGTGCCATTTAGAAGAAGGCAGAAAAAGGAATGCAGGCTGGGTGCTTCAGCTCAGTGTATGACCAAAAGCAATATGTTTATAAGGAAACATTTGAACAAATTGTTTTATATCATTGTATGCATAGTGTAGCAATTTGTTTAATATATGTGATTTTTTTTTGGAATATTTTTAAAAGTTTCCAGCCAAATGTACTGTATGTTCCTATAATTTATTGTGAGGACCTTCTCATGAAAACCATTAAGAAGACAAACTGGGGGGCAAATATCACACGAACTGGTATTATAGATTTCTTAAAGACACTGTGCTAATGTGAATTTAAAAAGACCTGAACAGAGTCTTCTGATCTCAGATTCCACAGGATGGACAGCAATTGAGTCACCTGATTTGATTTCAAACAACGGTGTAACTGAGAAGATATTTATTTATAAAGCAAATGTTCGTGATAATGAGATTGGAGGAAGCAAGACTGTTCTGAAATAAAATGTTGCTTTTTGGATAGTTTGTCCTAAGGTGTTTAATAATGTTAACTTTACATAATGAAAATTCTCCTGCACCAATAAAGTTAAAGAAAAATTGATTTGAGTATTTGGTTTTTCATTTCATATTCTTCAACAAAAGATAACTTAGAGCCAAACACAGTGGCACATGGTTATAATCCCAGGACCTGAGTGGCAGAGACCGGAGGATCTCAGGTTCAAGACCAGCCTCAGCAACTTAGACTCTTGACAACCTAGTAGGACCCTGTTTCAAAACAAACAAATAAAAATTAAAAAGGGCCAAAGGTATATGTACTTTGAAGGCAGAATGTCCCCAGATTCAATCTCTAGTACAATAATTTAAAAAACAATGGATGTACCTTGGAGACCCTGTTTCAAAACTAAAAAATTAAAAGGGGTATAGCTTAGAGGTAGAATGCCCCTGGGTTCAATCTCCAGTCACACACACACACACACACGGCACTAGGTTCTATTCCTGGGGAAAAAAAAAGAAAAAGAAGATTAGTAGTTTCCAATTTTCATATACTAGTTAGTTCATTTAGAGCTTTGATATTTATAACTCCTTTAATGCTTAGAATATTTTTACTGCTATGAAATTGGAAGCTTACACTTGGGGCATGAAGAATTATTCTGCAATGTGGAGGGTATGATTTATTATTATTATTATTAGCACTGAGGATTAAACCCAGAGATATTCTACCTCCAACTTACACCCCACCCCTTTTTACTTTTTCGCTTGAAACAGGGTCTCGTTAAATGGCTGAGGCTGCCCTTAAATATGGGATCCCCCTGCCTCAGCCTCCCAAGTACTGAGATTATAGGCATGTGCCAGCATACCTGGCATGATTGTTTTTCTTTAAATCCAGCTTTTAGCTAGTTAAATGACTAGTGCTATATATATTTTAATGGCAAGTCAAAGCAACTTTTTGTTGCTAATTTCATCATGCTTAATTGTTCTCTCATGTTTTCATATCATGTTCACATATACAACTCAAACCTTTAAAAGAAACTCCTAATTTATGAACTATCTAAAGGATGCTACAGGAAATTCATTTTCTTTCTTTCCTTTTTTTTTTTTTTTTTGGAATGAGGGACTGAACCCAGGGGCATTCAACCTCCCAGCTACACCTCTAATCCTTTTTATTTGAAACAGGGTCTCACTAAACTGCTGAGGCTTGCCCGGAACCTGCAATCCTCCTGTCTCAGCCTCCCAGGTACTAGGCTTACAGGTAATGTGCCACCACACCTGGCTAGGAAATTCATTTTCTAAACATTCTTTGAATCTTTGAGAGAATTTTGTAGGAACATGATCTACCAAGCAAACATGTTGGTGAAGCCCTAAACGTGCCCCTCACTGTCAGCATGGCTGATTTCACTGTGCCATCATTAGCATTTGTCTAACCTGGCATCACCATGGCACCACTCTGACCCTTCAAATCCCAGCAGTGGCAAGACTTGAACATCCTCCCTGATACAAAAACCTGCTATTAGAATGATCTTGTAACTAAGATTGAATTTAAGTCAATCATTTCCCTCTTCCTGCTGTGTTTACCTATAAATCTTCCTTCAAACTGTGATTTAAAGCTCTTGATTCTTGTTAAAGCAATTTTGCATGCTGCTGGGTACGCAGGTGAAGGGTTAAAGCCGAGAGGACTTCCCAGGGCCTCTGAAAGTATATCGAGTATGTATATAGACATGCTGAGTCAGGCTGTCCCAAGCCAAGGGCAACTCCAGTGTCTCCAAGAACAGAATGATTTCAGGGGTTTCTGAGGAATAAAATGGCTTCAGGTACCCATAGAATGGGATATTATAGAATGACAGAATTATAACAGGGTTTTTCACTTCTCTAGGCCTGTGTAAATCCTAGAGTCTTGTGATACTTTGTTACTATTTTAGGTGAACAGTTTGCTAGGGTGATATTAACCCCTATTTTTTATCAGGTCAGGCACATGAAATTGCCATTTTTGAAGATCAAAAACAATAGTAAAATAACAGCAATTTGATATGATCCAACCAATTACAACTAAAGAAATGTGGAGATAAGTGTTGGACTTATCAGCAAAGCTAAACTATCGCGCTCAATTAAAATGAATCCCAGTCCAAAGATGTGCTGGAAAAAAAAGAATAAGGAATGATCACTCTTTTTTTTTTTTTTTTGGCGGGCGGGGGGATGGGGTGGGGACGAGGAGATTTACCAGGGATGGAACCAAGGGTCATTCTACCTCCAAGCCCTATTTTTTATTCTTTATCTTGAAAGAGAATCTCACTAAGTTGTGGAGATCCTCACTAAGTAGCTGAGGCTGGCCTCGAACCTGTATCCTCTTGTCTCAGCTTCCCAAGAACTGGGATTACAAGCATGAGCAACCATGCCCGGCTGGAATGATTACTCTTAGCAGGCTTGGAAGATATGGTTTCCTACTCATGCTAATCCAAGTAATCTTTGCGTGAGGTCAAAATTAGAGGAAATTGAACATACAACATTAGTCTTATGTAAAGCGACTTTTCTGACTTGGGTATCCAAGAGTTATTTGTTTACTCCACATATGTTCTCTCGGGGCCCATCTTCAGTCCTCTCTTCTGAGTCATCACTGGCTGATTGGAATGAAAGATAAGTTTTTTAAATTTTATTTTTTTAAATTTATTTATTTATTTTTTCAGCACGGATTTTTTATACATTTCTTGAGTACAACAGGGTTATATAGACATTTATGACATATCAATCATTGTCAGATCACAAATAGCACCACTTCTTCGTTTTACACGTATAGCCCACATTCTTAAGAAAGATAAATTTTAAAATAGTAGAAGATAAATTCCAAAACGTTGTCTTCCTCCTCTGTGCTTTATAGAGAGGCATTGCTTATTCATTCATGCACTTATTCAACAAGGATTCTTTGAATACTGGTTCCATACTAAGCAGGATATTTAAAACAAAAACAAAAAGGTAAGCAGGACATGGTAGTGCAAACCTGTTAAACCCAGTACTTGGGAGGCTGAGACAGGAGGGTCACAGGTTCCAAAGGAGCCTCAGCAAGTTAGGGAGACCCTGCTTCAAAAAATAAAATGTTATGAAAAATAGACAAAGTGTGTCAAGTAACTTTTCCTCTTTCTCTCTTCCCTCCTGCCTCATGAATTGTTTATCTTTTACCGCCTTTGACCCCACTTCTTCTCAGGCTCGGTGCTACCTTAGTTCCCACCAACGTTCAATAGAGCTGTCTTTCCACACTTGTTTTTACTTTCTTTCTCCCCCCTCTGCCTTTTGGTACTGGAGGTTGAACCCAGAGGCACTCTACCTCCCCAGAGTTATTTTATTATTTATTTTGAAACAGGGTCTCACTAAATTGCTGAGGCACCTCAATAATTTGCTGAGGCTGGTCACGAACTCGCCATTCTCCGGGGATGACAGGTGTGCGTCACCACTCCAGTCTAGAGCTCTCTTTCTATACTAGTACTGTCCTAATCCATTCTCCACACTTCTAGCAGAGCAACTGTCTAAAAATAAAACCTGACCCCCGTGGGTTGCTACAATTGTTCAACAACTCGGGTTTTTTGTGGTACTGGGGAATGAACGCAACGAGCTACACTCCCAGCCCCATTTTATTTTTTTTATTTGGAAACAGGGTCTCGCTAAATTGCTGACAGCCTCACTAAGTTCTTGAGGCTGTCTTCGAACAACTGAGGTTTTTAAAGTAATTTCAAGATCCGAAAGCATGGTGGCGCACGCTTGTAATCCCAATACTTGGGAGGCTGAGACGGGAAGATCCCAGGTTTGAGGACGGCTTCAGCAAGAGGTGAGACCCATCAACAAGACCCCGTTTCCAAAATCTTTTTTAAAAAATAGGGCTGAAAGTGTAGATCGGAGGTAGAATGCCTCTGGGTTCAATCCAGTACCAAAAAAGTAATTTTGGGGAATCGAGCAATATTGATCAATATCAATAGTCTGACAAATATCAGAATATGTCTCTAAAATCAAGAATTATTTTTAGAGGTATATATTTTTAACTTTAAAAAAATGTGTTCCTATATAAAATTAAGATGAGGAAAATAATTTTTTTTGCACCAATTGATGTTCAAAAGAAAGGCAGACTGCCACGTGCAGCGCCTCATTTGGATGTGTCTGGAGTCTTGGAAGCTTGACTACCCTACGTTCTCCTACAAATGGACCTTGAGAGCTTGTTTGGAGGTTCTAGCAGGGGAGCGCAGCTACTCGTATACCCTTGACCGAAGACCGGTCCTCCTCTATTCGGGGAAGGTCGTCCTCTTCGACCGAGCGCGCAGCTTCGGGAGGGACGCACATGGAGCGGTGAGGGAGGAAGGGGACACCCGCCTAGCCAGCCAGATCAGCCGAATCAACCCTGGCGATCAATGGGGTGACAGATGTCGCAGCCAGATCGCCCTCACATCCGAAAAACATCCTGGTGCGCGCGGTATTTAAAGCTCAGAGATCGCATTCACTTTACACATGGGTTGATTTTCCTCACGTGCAAATTCTAACAAGACCCTATAGTTAAAAGTAAAATCAGACAACATGTTGAAGTTAGTTTACCTCCAGAATGTAAAAGTGACTTAAATATGGCTAATTTTCACATTACCCAGAATGCCTCGTAGATGGGCGGGGCATGCTAAATATTGCCGTTCTATTGGTGACGTCTTCCCGGAGCCTCGCCCCCGTGAAGCTGCTCTTCGCCTCCGGCTCCGCCCGCCGGGCTGCAGGCAGCTGGCGGTGAGCTTTGTGCAGCTCTCCACGCTTCGAGTGGACCCCAGGTCTGTCTCTCTTGCGCTGCCCCCGCCAGCCCTTTCCTCTCTTGTTGTTGTCGTCTTTCCTCTCGTGAACTCTCCGAGCCCCTTACTCTCCCCTACATCCCTTACCCCCTCATCGTTCGGTTGTCTCCTGTCTCCTTCCTTCTGGTCCTTTGCGCCTCCGCCCGCAGACTGGGTCCCCTCGGCTTGGGTCAGGGTCGTTCTTGTTTCAATGTGCATGTCTTTTTAACTGTCTCTGCGTAGTCTGAATCCACGGTGGAAGGTAGGCTCAGATCTCCCCGGTCCTGGCGAGGCTGCCGCCCTGCACTTCGTGGATGGAGGGGGAGTCCCGTTTCCCAAGGCCAAGTGTGGCCTGGGAGCGGTTCTCAAGCCCTGGGATCATCTCTCAGCGTGGGTAGGGCACGTGCGGGGCCGAGAGCAGCCACCGCAGGCCTGGTCGTGGATACACATCTTGCAGACAATAGTGGTATTTTTTCCTGTCCTCTTCCCAGTTGCTGTAACATATGACAATGCTTGTTAAAAAACAAAAAACAAACAAAAAACTATGAATAATTGGAGAGGTTCCAGTGGGTATTCACTTCTTCCCTCCACGACTTGCCACTCCCAGTCGAATTTGGAAAATCCTAAAATTCTCAAGGTCAAAAAACATTATAATGATGTGCTGAGTCTGACATACCATATTACTAGCACAAATTATCTTCACCACAAATGTTGCCAGCCTCCCAAGATCCGGAGTAAGAAATTATACGTCAAAACAATACGAAAGCAAAGCTGTCGCGTTTTCTTTCTTCTTTCCTTGAAATGTTTCGGAATAGTGGCATGCTTTTAGTGATGAGGGAAAACGGAGCAACAAAAGAAAACAGTTTCTTGTGCCCAAATCCCCAGTATTCCTTTAGCCCCTGAGGCTTGGTTTGAAGGCATGACAGGAAGAGAGTTGGTGCGCAAGCTGCTGCTTGGTGCATTTGTTTTTCAGAAAGCCTGGGAAGCCGTCATGGCAGCGAGACCCAAGCTCCACTACCCAAACGGAAGAGGTCGTATGGAATCCGTGAGATGGCTGTTAGCTGCTGCTGGAGTTGAGGTACCCTGCTTGCTGTCTTCTCACAGATTTGCCGTTCGCCTTGAGACCTTTAAGGAAACAATAAATCTTGGAGCACCCAGTAGTCCTCCACCAAATCACACCTCCTACTTCCAATCAGGAAGATTCTTTCCTATCAAGGGACTTTTCTTTATAAATGAAATGTTATTTGGTAGAATTCTGGTTCCCCTTTAACTTTTACTTAATCACTGGCTTCTGATCTACCACTAGTGAATGTTTATTAATAAGGAAAAAGGGAATGAACTTGAAGTTTGCCAGTTTCTCCCAGAACTTTTATTCATTCCACAATCTCTGGGTACATTACCAGGTGATGGCTACCAACTGGTGTCCTTGGTATCTTGTCTGCATAGGTAGAAGTGCTGTTCTTTTAGTTTCCTGTTGTGGAAAATTCCAAGTTCAAACAAACATCCAGAGAACATTGGGTAATTCTTGGCCTGTACCCGTCCTCCACGGTCACCTATCATCAACTCTGTGCCCATGTTGTTTCAGTCAATCTCTTCCCTCCACTTGTTTTGTGGGAGTGTTTTAAAGCAGAATCCAAACATATTTCACCTGGGAAAACTGTACTTCTACATTTCATTTCTAACAGGTTGGGGGTTTTGTTTATTTATTTATTTTTGCAGTACTAGGGATTGAACTCAGGGGCATTCTACCTCCGAGCTATACCCTCAGCCCTATTTTTTATTCTTTATTTTGAAACAGGGTCTCACCAAGTTGCGGAGTGCCTCACTGAGTAACTGAGGCAGGCCACGAACCCGGATCCTCCAGTCTCAGCCTCCCGAATGCTGGGATTACAAGCGTGCACCACCACACTGGCTCACAGGTTGGGGTTTTAAAACAACAATAGCATTATCACGCCCAATGAAGTTAACAGTTCCTTACTATCATCTAACAGTCTGATTGTCTCAGACTTTTAAATAGTTTGTTCTAGATCTGATCCAAATAGGATCTACACTTTGCATTTGGTTAGTTCTCTTCTGGTATTTGAAAACAAAAACAAAAACAAAACGAAACTCCAAGTTTCTTCTGTGTTTTAAAAAGAAACTTTACCCAGGAGTGAATGTAATCCCAGTACTTGGGAAGCTGAGACTGGAGAATCTCAGGTTCATGGCCAGCTTCAGCAACTTATCGAGACCCTGTTTCAAAAGAAAAAATAAAATAGGATTGGGAGTGTAGCTCAAAGGTAGAATGCCCTTGGGTTCAATCCCTAGTGCCATAAAATTAATATTCTATTTGGCAATAATTTTAGATTTGTCGAAAAATTATAAAATTGTGTCACATAACCTTCAGTCTCTCCTAATGATACTGTCTTGCATAACCATCTCAAACTAAGAAATTAACATTAGTGCATAACTAACTCAATATATTTGCTTTCACTATGTTTCCCCACTAGTGTCCAGGACCCAATATTGTATTTAGCCATCACGTTCCCTGAATTTCTCTCAACCTGTGACAGTTTCTCAGCCTTTCCTTTATTTCGCCTCCTCCTTGACAATATTGAAAAATTCTGGCCAGGTATTTTTGTAGACTCCTACATAGTTTGAGTTTGTCTGGTGTTTTGCTCATGATTGGATGGATTCATGGATTTAGGGGAAGAATGCTAAAAAAATAAATGAAAAATGCCCTGTGCTTTGCGTCCTCCAGGGTCCCATGATGTCAACGCGAGTCACCACCGGTGCTGTCCACCTTGATTGATCACTTGGTTACGGCAGCATTGGCCATATGCCTCCATGGTCTTGTTACTCTTTTCCCTGTTTCTTTGGAAGCAACTGATTAAGTCCAGCCCACACTCAAAATGATGGGAACTAAGCTTCATCTCCTAGAAGAGGGCGTAGCCACATACTGAGTTCTTATGTAAGAAAGATTTGTACCCTCCCCCCACCTCTTATTTATTGCTCAAATTGTTCCAGATTTGGCCATTGGGTGTTTTTTGGTTTTGTTTGTTTTTTTCCGATGCTGTACGTTCCTCTTGTATTTTCTGTATTTTTTTTTTTTTTTTTTTTTGGCGGTACTAGGGATTGAACTCAGGGGCATTCTACCTCTGAGCTACACCCCCAGCCCTATTTTTTATTCTTTATTTTGAAACCGAGTCTCACTAAGTTGCGGAGTGCCTCACTAGGTAGCTGAGGCTGGCCGCGAACCTGGATCCTCCGGTCTCAGCCTCCCGAATGCTGGGATTACAAGCATGCGCCACCACGCCCGGCTCTATTTTCTGTATTTTTATCTTGTAGTTTTCCTGATGCTCTAGGTTCATCTCATATTTTCTCTGCCATAGCTTTTGAATCAGGTGCATCTCTTAGGAACTCTGGTCTCTTATGATAGGAAATTGTATCAGAAGCCAAGATCTGGGTGCTAGGTGTCTGCATTTGTTTCGAAGGTATTTATTTACTAAAGAACCTCCCTCATTCTGGATTTGGCTTGTTTCCTCTCCAGGTGTTATTTTGAAGTAACACAGTGAGATGAGTCTACCCTTGTTTTAACTTGCTCCTCTGTTCTCTGTATTTCCTGTTAACTGGACATTGGTCCCAGAGATGTGCTCAGATGCAGGCTGCTTTTTTTTTTCTGTCTTAATTTTTTTTCCCTCCATCAGAAGAGATACTGGGAACATGCTTCTACTGAACTACATCAGGGGTGACACAGTGTCTGTTATCTGGTTTCCAGAGATGCTGAGCTTGACCACCATGCTCCTGTGTTGTCAGCCCAATGCACCGATTCTAGTTTCCCCGTCACTTTTTTGGGTACTGGTTATATCAGCTACTGATCATCATTGCTGAGGATTACAAAACAGTGATTTTTCTATTTCTGTCATTTCACCTGAATTTATTAATGATGACTTTCATGCTGAGTAATTTTTACTCTTTAATTATTTAATTACCTTGAAATTCAGTTCATGTAGGAAGATCTCGATAAATTCTTTTTTTTTTTTTTCAATACTGGGGCTTGAACCCCTGAGCCTTCTACCTTCGAGCTATACCCCCAGCACGATTTTTTATTCTTTTATTTGGAAACATGGTCTCACTAAGTTGCTGAGGCTGTCCTTGAGCCTGTGATCCTCCTGTCTCAGCCTCCCAAGTACTGGGATTACAAGCATGTGCCACCACAACCAGTTCTCGATAAATTTTTGATACTCTTTATCAATTTTCGGAATGAGTTGTTTCCAACGATGACAGATGCGTGTTTTGTTTGTTTTTGTTTTTATTTTTTGTATGTCATTATAACTTGACACACAGCATTTTACAATTTGCTAAGCTGGTCCATATCATTTTTATATATAAATCTTATTTCTGACTTCTCAAAAAATTGGAAGATCTGGTGATCTTGGTCCCTTATTCCTACAGAGCAGCAGTTGTTGGATCTGAATAGGGACTTCCCCACCATTTACTGTGGTCTCAGTATTTCTTTTTCTAATTGCCTTCAGAAGACAGTGAAAAAAATTGTGTTTCCAGCATCTGAAATTGGTTGACTCCATTTATTTATGTCACTTCTCTAATCCTGGTAGACTTCTGAGTTTGTAATTCTTGATTTGTTGTCTAGATGTTGAATGGATGTCTTATATATATGTGATATCATCCTTTGTCAAACTTCTCTTTGTCTTCTTTCTGCCTTGCTCCTCCTCCTCTCTTATGAGTCAAGGTTTTTTTTGTTTGTTTGTTTTGTTTTTTCGGTACTGGAGATTGAACTCAGGGGCATTCTACTTTTTATTCTATTTTTTATTCTTTATTTTGAAACAGAGTCTCACTAAGTTTCGGAGTGCCTCACTTGGTAGCTGAGGCTGGCCGAGAACCTGGATCCTCCGGTCTCAGCCTCCCAAATGCTGGGATTACAAGCGTGCACCACCACGCCCGGCTGAGTCAAGATTCTTTGTTACAGTGATAGAATCTCAACCTTAAACAAGTTAAAAAAGAACGTGGGTCTTATGACCCCCCCTATCTTAGACCAATCACGCTGGACAGGCAGGTGGGGTAGAATAAGGAGCCCAGTGGGTCTCCAGCCCACCCTTAGACCAAGGTGGAGGAAGCTAGGTTGGTTCCCTCACTAGGGCAACTGCATAGTTTATAGTAGCAGTTTCCAAAAGATGGTGTTGGGTGGGTTGGGGTGGGATGGGGTGGGGGCCACTCCCCATCTCTTTGTCAAAAGACATTTTTAGCTAAGCCTGTGCTCACATAGATCTGAAACAGAAGGGCGAGACTAGCTGACAGCCACTGGACAGGTTCATGATTCAGTGTCCCCGGATTGGGTGGCTGGGCCTGCTAGAGCACACACATCTGAATAGCTAGCCAGCCGAAACCTGCTAAGAAGCAGCTGTCCTAATCCAGGGAGCCAGCAGCCTCAGTTTCACTCAGTCTGTCTGAGTCCTGGCTGACTTGGCTCTGTGCTGGCTGTTGGTCTTTGTCATGGTGGTCCTGGATGGTTTGATGCTTGGGGCTCGGTTTGCCTGAAGACCCCTCAGAACCCCTGCAAATCCCCATGTTGAGTAACACATGCAAGAGAGAAGACTTACAGGGCAGGAGCTCCTGATTCAGGTCTTCTGGGCAATTCACTTAGAAAGAGTGTGGAGAGAGGGAGTGTTTGGTGTGGAAGTTTGCAGTTTTCCATAGAATCCTCCATGGGGAACAGTACCCTGGACTAGAGTGCAAAGACCAGTGACTGTGGATAGAAGTCAAGATGCTGTCTCTATCCTTGTAGCCTTGGGCTATAATTTAGGATTTTTTTTTTCTTCCCTCTCATTCCAATGCCAGTTTCTCTTGCCAATGGTTTTATAAAGCTTAATACAAAGCAGTCAGCTGGAAGTAGTGGCACACACCTACAATCCCAGTTCTTGGGAGGCTGAGACAGGAGGATCACAGGTTTGAGGCCAGCCTCAGCAAGTTAGTGAGACCTTATTTCAATTTAAAAAGGGCCGGGAGTGTAGCTTAGAAGTAGAAAGTGCCTGATTTCAATCCCCAGTACAAAACAATAACAAAAGTACAAAGCTGTTTATATTGCTCCTAGTAAGAGTGAACACACATGTTGCACACCTGTTCTCAGAAGTGAAAAAATCACATGGAAGGGCCTTGCTTTAAACTGCACATTTCTGGGTCCTCCCATTACCGAATGTGAGTCTCCCAGGCATGGCTCTGGGGTTTGACCCCTCGGTACCCCTATTTTTCCGAGTGTTGTAAGTGATCATGGTCATAAAAGCTTGAGAAACAGTGACATGGAGAGAGTGCTTGCACCACTCACACTGCCTGGGCGTTAGGACAAGTGTCCTGGACACTGCTGCCCCAGGATGCTGCTCAGAAAGGGAGCCCCACACTTGGAGGATTCTAGTGAGTGACAGAAGCTAAGCCTATGCCCCATTGTCCTGGCTCAGGAGGAGAGGAGGCCCATGGATGCTATGACCACCTTTCAGCTCTGGTGCGGTGCAGACTCAGACACGAGTGGGGACTCGTGCTGGGATTTTGGACACGAAACACATTAATACGGAACATTTTAGAACGTGGTTCGTAATGTTGCCAGAAGAACTTGTTTTCATTCTGCTTCCCCCTCCCCCCGCCACTTTTAGATTGGAAAACTTTGAAATCTTCAGTTCTGATTACACAATGTATGCTTTTCAAATCAGGTCATCTTTTGTTCACATTTTCCTACATCTGTTTTTTTCTTTTCTGAATCACTTGAAAGGAGAAGGAATAAATAATTATCCCAATAACTAACACCACTGTCACCACTAAGAAAATGAACACTAAGCTTACGGCATCTGATATGTGATCTATAGTCACATATACCTATTGTCTCCCAAGTGTTTGTGTCAGTGATTTGTGTCTAACAGTTATAACGATCCCTTCTCATCTAGGGTCTAATAAAAACTTAGAAGAGCCCAGGCCATTATGCCACAGAAAGTCCCACATCCTGGATATGCCTGATTTCCCCCTTGGGATTAGATTCAAGTTAAATGTTTTTGGTGATATTTTTACGGGCCAAAAACATTTACTGTAGAGCTAAGTTGGTTTTTGTATGTGTGTGTGTATGTGTGATATTGGGGATTGAACTCAGGGGCAGTCTTCCTCCAAGCTTCACCCCCAGCCCTATTTATTTGTTTATTTATTTATTAAATTTTTTTTTTTTTTTTTTTTTTTTTTTTTTGCGGTACTGGGGATTGAACTCAGGGGCATTCTACCTCCGAGCTATACCCCCAGCCCTATTTTTTATTCTTTATTTTGAAACCGAGTCTCACTAAGTTATGGAGTGCCTCACTAGGTAGCTGAGGCTGGCCGCGAAGCCGGATCCTCTGGTCTCAGCCTCCCGAATGCTGGGATTACAAGCGTGCGCCACCACGCCCGGCTATTTATTTATTAAATTTTGAAACAGAGTCTCTCTAGGTTGAAGAGAGTCTCACTACTTACTGAGGCTATCCTAGAACCTGCAATCCTCCTATCTCAGCCTCCCAAGAATTGGGATTACAAGTGTGCACCACCATGCCTGGCTGAGCTAAGTTTGATTGTTAGAGAGATGGTGAGATTTCTAGCCTCTTCCATTGTAGTGATACCTTCCCTTTACCGTAATGAAGTAACTTGGGGTGATTTCTGGAGATTATATGAATATTCTCTGCCCCAGTGAAGTCAGCGTTCGTTATGACCCTTACCAGAATTAGTTATTATTTTTGGAGGTTGCAAAAGGGTGGTTTTCTAACTTTATCATTAATTGTCACTAATTCCTCACTAATTAGCACAAATTCTGTGTCACAATTAGCGCCAAGTGTCTCATTAATCTTGGAGCACCTCCTTGCTTTCTGGCATAAGAGAATCAACCTTTTCTTGTAGGAGCCCTTTTCTTGTTTAGTGAACAGTGAGTTAGAAACCAAGATGTGGTGCTAAGCATGCTCTTTCTCTCCATTCCTCAAAGCAGTGTAACTTGATGTTTCCAGTCCTGCATCTATAATGACATGTGCCTTCTTTGGTTTTTTTTTTTTTTTTAGTTTGATGAAGAATTTCTGGAAACAAAAGAACAGTTGCAGACATTGCAGGACGGTGAGTATGAAAATGAAACAATTGTCAATAGTGCTGATTTTTATGAAATAATTGACAGTAGCACAGATTTTTATGAGAAATGATATTTATGTGGAAGGGCAAAGATGCTAAGAACATTCCAAGGAGAATCCTAAAACCAGGAAGGCAAGAGGCAGAGTGCAGAGCTAAAATGACCAGGAAGTCACTTCTTGTCCCCGAGTCCTGAGAGCGAGCTAACAGGCAGAAGCAATTCTGTCCCTGTCTCCTCCTCTTTGCCACCTCCAACCTCTTTCTGCCCCTTTCTTTCTCCTCCTTACCCCTCCCTTCCTCTCATCCCCCAGGCTCCTTCATGATATCTCAGGTCACCAGAATGAAATCAACCAAAGACCCCCTTCCACCTGTGTCGCCAGCCCTACTGCCTCTGCACCAGGAGGCCTGTAAGGAATGCCTGGTGACCCTGTGACTCCCTCCCAGCCATCTGCAGGGCCCAGGCCCAACTCTAGGCTGCCTTGCAGGGGTGCCAGCTCTCCAGGACTGCACCGCCACCTTACATGAGTGACAGTGGCCTGAAGCCGCTAGCCGGGCGCCCTGTGCCCCCATCTGTCTCCAGAACCAGCTCAGTCCTGTGTCTCATCTCACCCCGGGGGTTGAGACGTGGAAAGTGTCTGCTGATAGAGGCTCTTTGAAGAAACTTCAGGCTTCCTTTTTAACCAGTGACAGCACACTGGGTGGTTAAGTGGGCCGAGGGACAGGGAGAAACCATCGGGGGCGCGTGAGTATCATGGGCGCCTTGGTTTTCATGATCAGACGCTCTGACGCAGTGCCGCCCCCACAACAGAACACTCTGCAGGGACAGAAGTGTCCTCTCCTATGCTGTCCGTTGTGGCAGCCACTGTCCACACATGACCTTTGAGCACTTGAAATGTGTCTATTGCGCCCAAGAAACTGAGTTTTAATTGTTTAATGGCTTTACTCTATAAATTGAGGTGTAAATAGCTGCATATAGCTAATGGCTCCTCTGTTGGCCGGCACAGCTCTGAAGGAGGACCTTCACTACGCTGCCCCCAGTCCCTTGTCACTGGGGCTAGGTATTTTCCCTGGGGTGAAAATGAATAGAGAAGCCGGGCATGGTGACTCATGCTTGTGATCCTAGTACTGGGGAGACTGAGACAGGAGGATCGAAGGTTCGAGGACAGCCTCAGCAAGTAGTGAGACTCTCCTCAACCTAGTGAGACTTTGTTTCAAAATAAAAATAAAATAGGGCTGGGGGTGTAGAATGCCCCTGGGTTCAATCCCCAGTACAGCCAAAAAAAGAAAAGAAAATGAACAGAGAAGGTTCACAGCAGTGTGAGTTCTCTGGCTCCGATCCCCTGGGAGAGGTAAGGCTATCCATCCTTGGGGGGCTTTACAGTAATTCCTAAAGCGATTGCCCCCCGTGCCTTTTCATTCAACAGAGCACATTTTGGGGGTTGGGGAACAGGAAGAAGAGATCGTGTCTAACTCTGGGCTTCCCTTCTCAGGTGACCACTTGCTGTTCCAACAAGTGCCCATGGTCGAAATCGACGGGATGAAGTTGGTACAGACCCGAAGCATCCTCCACTACATAGCAGAAAAGCACCATCTCTTCGGCAAGGACCTCCAGGAGAGAACCCTGTACTGTGACCCCTCTGTCACCTTTCCTGGGCGGATTAGGGGTCCTCTGGGGCCTACCTTGTGCCCTTCATGTCTTGCATCATGAGTGTGAGCAGGGAACAAAACCCAGAAAGGCCACAAAGACAGTTAGAAATTCAGTGCAGATAGCTTGGTGTGGTGGTGCATGCCTGCAATCCTATTACTTGGGAGGCTGAGATAGGAGGATTGAAGATTTGAGGCCAGCCTCAGCAACTCAGTGAGAACCTCAGCAGCTTAGTGAGAACTTGTTTCAAAATAAAAAGGGGCTGGGCGTGGTGGCACACGCTTGTAATCCCAGTTCTTGGGAGGCTGAGACCGGAAGATCCAGGTTTGTGGCCAGCCTCAGCTACTTAGTGAGGCCCTCTGCAACTTAGTGAGATCCTGTTTTAAAACAAAGAATAAAAAATAGGGCTGGGGATATAGCTCAGAGGTAGAAGTCCCTGGGTTCAATCCCCAGTACCGCAAAATAATAATAATAATAATAGTAATAAAAAGGGATTATCAGTTAGAAATTCAGTACAGAATACCAGGCACAGTGATGTAGGTCTGTAATCCCAGTACTTGGGTGGCTGAGTCAGGAGGATTGCAGATTCAAGGCCAGCCTCAGAAACTTATTGAGAACCTCAGCAGCTTATGGAGATTCTGTTTTAAAATAAAAATAAAAAGGGCTGGGGTTGTAGAATGAGGTAGAATGCTCCTGGGTTTGATTTCTATTACCAAAAAAAAAGGGAGGAAGGAAAAAGAAAAATTCAGTACAGGGAGTTTGCATAAAACTGATTTGGTCATAATTCCTAAAGGCACAGTCCCAAATGTCAAAATTCCAAATGTTGAAACCCTGAGAGATCAAAATCACTAAAGCCTAAAGTCCCCAAACAGCAAAATCCTAAAAATACAATTCTGAAAAAAAATTATTTAAAAATTATTTAAAGACATTTATTGAGCCAGGTGTGGTGGTGCACACTTGTAATCCCAGCATTTGGGAGGCTGAGACTGGAGGATATGGGTTCGCAGCCAGCCTCAGCTACCTAGTGAGGCTCTCTGCAACTTAGTGAGACCCTGTTTCCAAATAAAGAATAAAAAATAGGCCTGTGGGTATAGCTCGGAGGAGAATGCCCCTGAGTTCAATCCCCAGTACTACAAAAAATAAATAAATAAATAAAGACATTTATTTGCATTTTTAAAGGGGTATTTATGCTGAGCATGATGGTGCACACCTGCAATCCCAGTACTTGGGAGGCTGAAACAAGGATCACAGGTTTGAGACCAGCCTCAACCACTTAGTGAAGCCCTCAGCAACTTAGTGAGACCCTGTTTTAAAATAAAATAGCATGTCAGGCGTGGTGGCATGCGCTTGTAATCCCAGTACTTGGAGGCTGAGACCGGAGGATCCGGGTTCTTGGCCAGCCTTAGCTACTTAGTGAGGCTCTCTGCAACTTAGACCCTGTTTCCAAATGAAGAATGAAAAATAGGACTGGGGGTGTAGCTTGGAGGTAGAATGCCCCTGGGTTTCATCCCCAGTAATGCAAAAAATAAATAAATAAAATAGGCTGAGGATGATGTAGCTCAGGGGTAGAAAGGCCCTGAGTTCAATTCCAGTACTGCAAAATAAATAAGTGAATAAACAAACAAATAAATAAATAAATGGGTGTTATCTGAGAAACATAAAAACATGTCAGAATATGCTACAAGCTATTTTACACAATAAGAAAGGCTTGATGAGAGGTATTTTTGCAAGCATACTCAGCATACAACAGTCAGGTGGATATAACAGATAATTAGCAGAAAAACACTACACATGAAGAAATAGCAAAAAGCAAACTGTACAAATTCATATCCCCACGATTGGTAACTGTGCACCCAGCTTTACAGCTGCAGTCATCTGGAATACTGTGAGACACAACCTATGACATTTGATGAGACCGATCAAAAGCTGCAGTGGGAGCCAGGCGCAGTGACCCACGCCTCTCATCCCAGTACTTGGGAGGCTGAGACAGGAGGATCCCAGGTTTGAGGACAGCCTCAGCAAGTAGTGAGACTCTCATCAACCTAGTGAGACCCTGTTTCCAAGTAAAAATAAAATAGGGCTGAGGATGCAGCTCAGTGGTAGAATACCCCTGGGTTCAGTCTGCAGAACCACAGAAACAAAACAAAAAAATTGCAATGGGTCACCAACAAGGGAACAGTTACCCAAAAACCTGAGATCGTGAACAATTTTATCTTTCACAAATGCAGATGTACAAAAAGGACATTTCTTCATTTACTGGGGAAATTTCAATGTTTTTATGTCCATGCACAATGCTTACACACAAAGGCACCCTGTGATAATGCACTTTCAAGGAGCCAAAGTTACCAAAAGTACATAAAATAAATTTGAATTTTCTAAAAGTCTACGCAATTTGTGACTCCAGTATTGGAAATGATGCAAGGATGAAATACATAGATGGCAAAGAATAATAATAATTTAAAAAATTGCTGGCAATTTAAAATAGTGGGGGAAGCCAGGCATGGTGGCGCATGCTTGTAATCCCAGCATTTGGGTTCGAGGCCAGCCTCAGCTACCTAGTGAGGCACTCCGCAACTTAGTGAGACCCGGTTTCAAAATAAAGAATAAAAAATAGGACTGGGCGTGTAGCTCAGAGGTAGAATGCCCCTGGGCTCAATCCCCAGTATCACAAAAATAAATAAATAAATAATAAAGAAATAAATAAATAGTGGGGGGAAACTTTTTTAAAAAGCCCCTCCCCCTAAAACACTAAAAAATTTTTTTACTTTCAGGATTTTCCTCTTGTGGATGTGCATTTGGGGTTCATGATTGCACTGGGGTGAAATGATAGACAAGAATTGAAGTCTGATGTTGAATATCTTATCTGGGGAGGGGTCACTCTTTCAGATTTCAACATCTTTAAGTACCATGCTACTCCTTTTCACCTTTCTTGCCAACCTACTTACCTTTTGAGGAGTAGGAACGGGAAGCTGTGTGATCTTCAAGGCCTGGGATCATGTGCGTTGGGTTATATTTGAACTTGGAGCTCAGTCCTTGCGTCTCCCAAATGCATGACCCTGGGCAAAGACTTGGGCTCCAGTTTCCCGATGAGTTTCCTGTACAATGGGTATGATCTCAGCACATCCCTCACGGGGCCTGGGATTCAGTGAGATAATGCATACAGGGTTTAGCACCATGCCTGGCACACTCCAAGCACTCAGTAAGTGAGAGACATTATTTTTATAAATGTCAAGTTCAGCCGGCAGCAGAAAACCAGCGCGTGGGTGCTGGGGTGTGGGTGGAGTCGTAGGTCCCCAGGAGAGAGGGCAGTTATGACTGTCCAGCTTTCTGATTAGTGACAGATTTTTCTGAAGGCCTTTTTCGAGCTGTAACTAGAATGGAGTTTGTGTCTTTGTTCTGGAGAGATGGGGGAAGGCAAAGACTCCTTGGCACTTAGATGGCCAGAATCTTAAGAAAAAGCACCCTGAGTTCGTAGAGGTGGGAGCCGATGAATTCAAAGGGGAAGGACTGAGACGCCTGCTTTTCTGTTTGAAGGATTGACATGTACGTGGAGGGAACCCTGGATCTGCTGGAACTTCTCATCATGCATCCTTTCTTAAAACCCGAAGATCAACGGAAGGAAGTGGTTGCCATGGCCCAGAAGGCTATGATGAGATACTTTCCTGTGTTTGAAAAGGTAGGTGGATAGCAGCCTGTGAGCCTGCATAACCAAGAGGAGCGCAGGTGCCCTTTTCTGCCCAGGGCGGCGTGAAGGTTGAGTGTAGTTGGACTAAACTAAGGGTTAGCAGGCTCCTGAGAGCTAACCGCAGCCATGAGAGCTGACATCTTGAAGCCGCTCAAAGCCGGTGAGGACTACATTACCCAGAAGTCTACAAGATATACGGGCTCATCACATTGTTCATTACTCTTCATCACTCACCCAGCACCCGCCCCACCTCATGTAAGCTACAGAAGGGTAGAAAGTGCCTCACTCATTCATTCAACAAACACTAGTTGAACACTGTTATGTTTCAGACATCCTCCACGATAGTTTGATATGAGGAGAACAATTTCCTTTTCATGTCTCTTCCCTTTGCACTTCTTGGTTTGGGTTTTGTTATCCTCCCCTTTCATATGACCATATTTGCTTTTCTGAGCTTTAAATTGCCTTTTTTCCTGAACTAGATGCAATTTGTTAAATGTTTTAGCTAAAAACAAAACAAAGGATGTGAAAATATGGAAAGGCCTACTTGGCAAACTCCTCTAACCATTCTCATGGCACCAGAGTCAAGAAAAAGGAACAGCACTACATGTAGCTGGGTGTCAGGGTGTCTTTCCCATAAGCATTTTGTGAAGTGAAACGTGACCTGTCCCAGGTACACGGCTAGCCAATGCAGAGCAAGGTTGGGATTCTGCCCCGCCCCCCCCAACACACACACCTGTGCACACACCTGTACACTCCTGGGCATCCAGGCGCTCACTGTGAAATGCTCCCTTTGTGGTCTCTGTTGCCTCTCCCTGATCAAAATCTTTTTATTTTTTTTATTTTGTAGTACTGGGAATTGAATCCAGGATCCAGGGGCATTCTACCTCTGAGTTACACCCTCAGCCCTATTTTGTTTTCTATTTTGAAACAGTCTCACTAGGTTGATGAGAGTCTCACTATTTGCTGAGGCTGTCCTCAAATCTGTGATCCTCCTATCTCAGACTCCCAAGTACTGGGATTACAAATATGCACTGTTACTCCTGGCTAAAGTCTATTCTTAAAAAAACCCCACTCCTGTGTGTAATCCTCCAAATTGGAGTCAGGTTGAGCTTAAACTTTTCATTTTCTCTGTTTGCAGAAATATGAAAGGAGGTCTGTTAGCCAGGTGTGGTGGTGCAAGTCTGTAATCCCAGTACTAGGGAAGTTGAGACAGGAGGATTGCAGATTTGAGGATAGCCTCAGCAACTTAGCAAGGTCTTGTTTCTTTTTTTTTTCTTTTTGCTGTACTGGGGATTGAACTCAGGGGCATTCTACCTCCGAGCTGTACCCCCAGCCCTATTTTTTATTCTTTATTTTGAAACAGGGTCTCACTAAGTTGCAGAGTGCCTCACTAGGTAGCTGAGGCTGAACACGAACCCAGATCCTCCTGTCTCAGCCTCCTAAATGCTGGGATTACAAGCATGCGCCACCACACCTGGCATAAGGTCCTGTTTCCTGTTTCAAAATAAAAAATAAAATAGGCCTGAGGCTGGGACTCAGAGGCAGAATGCCCCTGGGTTCAATCCCAATACAAAATAAATGGGGGGGTCAGATTTATAGTCAAGTTTGCTTTATGATTGCAAATCCCAAAGTCCGTAGAAACACAGAACTGGGGATCAAGAGGGAACCCTTTAGAGATGACTTTTATTTAGATTCCTGGAACCCCCCCCTCACCCCCCTGAGCTTCCAGGACTCATCAGGGATGATTTATTTCTCTAGGTTTCTGGAATAGATTTATCCCTTTCTGAATGCTGAGCCCAGAAATAGTGAATTTTTTCTTACCTGTTTTGGCGTCTCGCTCTGATCTACAGCAGATATTTAAGGATGCTTGAATGTCCACACCTTTTTTCCCTTGCTCGCTCTCCCTTAACTCTCTCTCTCTCAGATATAAGGAGCGCCCTCTTAATTGATAGTGTTTATACAAGAATAAAAGGACACAGCCAGAGTTTCCATCCCTTCTCAGATACAACACGGATTCAACAGCTTCAGCACTTTCTCCATGTAGAATTTTGTAACCGATGCAGATCATTTATACCCTGCAGGTTTTAAGGGAACATGGACAAAACTTTCTTGTTGGGAACAAATTGAGCCTTGCTGATGTGATTCTACTGCAGACCATTTTGGCTCTAGAAGAGAAAATTCCTAATATCCTATCTTCGTTTCCTCTCCTCCAGGTGAGTAAAACTGGGTACAAGAATATTGGCTGTGAAAATCTTAGAACTTCCTTTGGTATCTGTTGATTATTTGGCTGTGTGTGTGTGTGTGTGTGTGTGTGTGTGTGTGTGTGTGTATCTGTTTCTTAAATTCTAGTTAGTAAGGCAGACATGGTGGGTGGTGCATGCCTATAATCTCAGTATGTGGGAGACCGAGACAGAAGAATCCCAGGTTCAAGGACAGCCTCAGCAAGTAGTGAGACTCTCATCAACCTAGTGAGACGCTGTTTCAAAATAAAATAATAAAATAGTGTTAGGGGGTATAAGTTGAAGGTAGAATGCCCCTGGGATCAATCCCCAATACCACCAAAAAATAAATAAATAAATAAATAAATAAATAAATAAATAAATTCTAGTTAGTGAAATGAAAGTGTAGACTTGAACTGATATGTGAAGGCAGTTTTCATCTTAGTTTGCTCCATAACTACCTGGGAACAAACTCCACACAGAGTTTGCTAGTGGGGACTTTCTGCAGTGCTAACCATGAGGCTGAGGTGTTCCTCCTTCAAATGTGTTGGGTCTATGATGGGAGGTGGGGGAGGTCAGCATCCTAAACAGTCTCTTCAGGGCATAACTCCCTTTTTTAGAAATAAGGCGATCTCAGGTAGGAAACTTCCAAGCCTGCATTCTGAGAGCAAAGAAGAGTCACCCTAAACTCACCCCAAAGGTTCCTGCCACTCTCCCATCATTTCTAAGGGAAGACTTTTGTGTGGCTCAGCTTATTCCTTGGTCTTATCCTGGCAAGACTGACTATAGAATTTAAAACCACAAAAGGTTTTAAAAAAAAATCTCACATAGAAGCCAGGCACAGTGGCACACAACTGTAATCTCAGCTACTCAGGAGGCTGAAGCAGGAGGATTGCAAGTTTAAGGCCTGGGCAACTTAGTGAGACCCTGTCCCAAAATAAAAAACAAAAAGGGCTGGGGATATAGCTCAGTAGTAGAGCACCTCTAGGTTCAATCTCCAGTAACACACGCACACACACACACACACACACACACACACACACACACACAATCTCACCTAATGCCTTCAATATACATAAGAGACAGAATGAAGAAATCAGCAGCTGGTGGGTTTTGACTGTAATGTCACCTCCTAACTCCAGATCTAACAGGCTTTCCATATGCAGGGTCTGTACCCTGTGGCCCCAGGACCAAGGTTACCTTGACACCTGTTTTTGTGTAGCTCATGAGCTAAGAATCAGATTTATATTTTAAGTGCTTAAAAAGGTATAAATAGGGGAATAATATTTCATGATTGATAAAATTATATGAACTTCAAATTGCAGTGTCTGTAGATATGTCTTAATCAGAAGAGGGCAATGCCCATTCATTTATGATCCTCAGCTCCCTTCTAGCACAGCTTTGTAGATCAGATAGAGATGGTGTGGCTGCAACATTTGTGTGTGTGTGTGGGGGGGGGGAACTGGGGATGGAACCCAGGAGCATTCTACCTCCGAGCTGTACCCCCAGCCCTATTTTATTCTTTTATTTTGAAGCAGGGTCTCACTCAGTTGCAAAAGGCCTCACTAAGTTGCTGAGGCTGGCTGAGAACTTGTGATCCTCCGGTCTCAGCCTTCCAAGTACTAGGATTACAAGCGTGTACCACCACACCCGGCTTGCCTGCAATGTTTAAAGAATCTTCTGACTGGGCTTTTAGAGAAAAGGGTTGCCAACCCCCAATATAGAGTAAATGGACATATCTTTATCTAAGATATCAAAAGCCAAGAAAGACACGCTAAATCCCTAACGAATATCACACATAGCTTTGTTAAAAAATGTTTTTTCTCCAAGTCAGATAAACATCACTTGGATGTTTAGTAAGAACACCTACCTCTAGTTAAATAAATACACCTGGAAAATGAGAATAGACGTTTTCAACAAGGCAAATAAGTCATTGTTTTTATTTACTTACTTTGGTACTGGGGATAGAACCCAGAGGCATTCTACCTCTGTACTGTATCTCCAACCCTATTTTACTTTTTACTTGGAAGTGGTCTCACTAAGTTGCAGGGGGCCCCACTAAGTTCCTGAGGCTGACTGCAAACTTGTGATCCTCCTGTCTCAGCCTCCCAAGTACTGGGATTACAAGCCTGTGCCACCATACCTGGCATTGTTATTATTTATGATGTTACAGATATGTCCATTTCTCCTTGCAGATACAGAGATGAACTTTTTTTAAAAAAAAAAAAAAAAACTTGACTTTATTTGTTCTGAGTTTAGGATACTTTTGACCAGAAGTATTCTTTTGCACTGTTGAAAGTTATTTGCTTAGCAGAGAAGGGAAGTAAGAGGAAGGGACCATTTATTGAGGCCTGCCGCATTCTGGACGGTCTGTCTGCAAGGCACTTGGATGCTTTCACTCCACCCCAATTGCCCTAGGAGGTGGGCCATACTGTCCCCATTTTACACGTGAAAACCACAGGCTTGGGAACATTACACAATCAGTGTCAAGTTACATGACTGTGTGTGACTGCACTGAAGTCACAGAGGGGTCTGGGATCTAAGTCTGTGCCCTTCCCACCAATCTGTGACTTCCTAGAAATGCATTATTTAGAAGAATGTAGTAGTATCTTTGGGCCTAAATTGATGGGATGCTGAACCCCAAAGTAGGCAGAATGCAGGGAATTTAGGCTTATCAAATTTAAGTTTTTCCAGCCATGCTTGTACATGTTTATATATACATTATATACACATTCATATCTTATAGGAGTGTAAAGTACTTTTCATTGAATATACATGAATGATGTAGAAAGTCTAGGATAAATGATAGACATCTAGCTCTTTTGGTAAAAGAGGACCTATTGATCTATTGATACTTTGCATCCATTAGGCTAACAACTTATTTATTTTTAAACCCCAAGACTCATACATATGAATGCAATTTTATTTTCTGAGCTGGTTGGCATCAATATGAAAGGACTTCAGAATCTGATTCCAAATCTGTGTTAAATTAAAAGGTTATTCTGTATTGATTAAAAGTTTTAGGGTAAAGTTATAAAAGTTTTATTATACATAAATATGAACTCCAAGTAAATCTGGAAATAATAAATCCTTTGGAATAACCTTCCAATAGTGGTATAATATTCAAAATGAAGTAATATAAATAGAGCTTAAGCTGGGCATGGTGGTACACACCTGTAATCCCAGTACCTAGGAGGCTGAGACAAGAGGATTTCAGGCTCAAGGACAGCCTCAGCAAGTAATGGGACTCTCATCAACCTAGCGAGACTCTGTTTCAAAATTAAAAAAATAATAATAGCCAGGCGTGGTGGCACATGCTTGTAATTCCAGCATTTGGGAGGCTGAGACAAGAGAATCCGGGTTTGCAGCTAGCCTCAGCTACCTAGTGAGACCCTCCACAACTTAGGGAGACCCTGTTTCAAAATAAAGAATAAAAAATAGGGCTGGGGGTGTAGCTCGGAGGTAGAATGCCCCTGTGTTCAATCCCCAGTACCGCAAAAAAAAAAAAAAAAATAATAATAATAATTAAAAAGTAGGTCTGGGGCCAGGCGTAGTGGCACATGCTTGTAATCCCAGCATTTGGGAGGCTGAGACCAGAGGATCCGGGTTGGCGACCAGCCTCAGCTACCTAGTGAGGCCCTCTGCAACTTAGTGAGACCCTGTTTCAAAAATAGAGAATAAAAATTAGGACTGGGGGTGTAACTCAGAGGTAGAATGCCCCTGGGTTCAATCCCTAGTACCGCAAAAAAAAAAAAAGGTCTGGGGGTATAATTCAGCAGTAGAGTGCCCCTGGGTTCAATCCCTAGTACCAAAAGAAATTAAAAATAAATTAAATTAATAATACAAATAGAGCTTAAATAAGTAATAAAAAAGAGAAGATTGTCATATTATATATTATATATATTATTATATTATATATTATAATTATATAATATATTATATTAATAATATAATATGTTGTATAATTTTATATTATATATTACATAATTATATAATATTACATATTATATAATATATAGCATATATAATTATATATAATATGCTATATATTATATAATATATAATTATATAATATTAATATATAATTATATAATATATGATTATATAATATATTATATTAATAATATATTATTATATATTATTACATTATATATTATAATTAGTTGACATAATATTAGGGCCTTTGTTAATATTAGTTACATGTATATTTATATTTTTATGTGCATATGATTAATTATACAGTGCCTTACACATAACAGACATTTAATAAGTAGCAGTTTTTAAAAATAAATGATCTTTTTATTTTAAAGGATTTTTATCAAAATTGTGTATGAATGTATACTTGTTCATATATACAATTCAAAATTCCATTAGATCAATGGATTTTCCTCAATTACTGAGAGTTGGGTAAGATTTGACTCTTTGAAAAATGCAATGTTTTTCTTCCATCCCAGTTTATGTAAGCATCTGGTGCACTCTTATGTAAATGGTTCATGCCTTTTCTCTGAGCACATCCTTACACTTTGAGGTCCTTCTTGTGCACTTATTTTCTTCCTTTCTCCTCTGTAACAAGTACCACAGTCCTACCGTAGGTATCTTTTCTTTTGCCCTCTCTGAAAAGAGTTCATTCACATCCTTGTGTGAGCCCTGAGATTTGCATAAACCCGGCTCCATTCTGCCACTGGGGGGCAGAGACTGCAAGTGAATCATATGACGAGATAAACCTTTATTAAGCAGACGCTGAATTGCAGTTCTGATGAGGTTCCTACGGCAAATATTTATTGAACGAATTTTCAAGAGACCCTTTCCACAACCACGTTGTCATAGTTGCTGATTCTTTGCTGTTAACTTTGAGCTTTCCTTTTTTAGGAGTACTCGACGAAATTAAGTAATATCCCTACGATTAAGAGATTCCTTGAACCTGGCAGCAAGAAGAAGCCCCCTCCTGATGAACTCTATGTGCGAACCGTCTACAAGGTCTTCTTGCCGTGAAACAACGCAGCGGTCCGGAGATGGCTGG
The DNA here is from genome assembly GCA_004027655.1 of Graphiurus murinus. Taxonomy (NCBI): domain Eukaryota; kingdom Metazoa; phylum Chordata; class Mammalia; order Rodentia; family Gliridae; genus Graphiurus; species Graphiurus murinus. Next base: position 3,252 of record PVLC010007195.1, on the reverse strand, counting down.
GTCCCAGTGATACCTTAGTCGCTCTCAGCTCTTTTGTAGTGCTGTGTGTTTAGTTGCTCTTTCATGTCATGGAGATCTCTTCTAAAAAATGTCAACCTTGTTTTTGTCCAGGGAATAATTGGTATGGACATATTTTTTTTTTGAAAACTTCTTTGGGGAGGGTGGTGTTTTGAGTTATATCTGGTCAGGTTACTCATTTCCTGTTGTAGTTCCATCCTGATGATGGAGTTCTTTTTCCTCCTCTCTTTATATCTAAACCCTCTCTAGTCTCTTCCTAATTTTTAGTGTCTGATAACAACACAGTGTCTAGTGAGTGATGCTCCTCTGATCTGTAAATCAAATGGTAGTAGTGGATGTGGTCAATATTAGCCAAAATAAAGAATTTACCAATTATTGCCCTGTTGCTAGATTTTTCTTCTATTTCCTCTTCTCACCTCGCCTCGCCTCTCCTCTTCCCTCCTCCTCCTCTTCCTCCTCCTCCTCCTCCTCCTCCTCTTTCTCCTCCGTGTGTGTGTGTGTGTGTGTGTGTGTGTGTGTGTGTGTGTAAGTGTGTGTTACTGGGTATGGGACCCAGGGGCCTTCTACCTCCAGGCTACACCTCAGCCCTGTGTTTTTTAAATTTGGAAACAAAGTCTTGGTAATTGCTGAGGCTGGCCTAGAATCTGTGATCCTCCTGTTTTAGCCTTCCAAGTACTGGAATTACAGACAAGTGCCACCATGCATGGCTTGCTAGATTTTTTTAAATTAAATATTGTGGTATATAGAATACATTCACATGATTCCAAGTACAAACAAGCTATACAGTTTGGAAGTCTTTGCAACTCTCTCTCCCAGCACCCAAGTTCTGCTTCTCACAAGGAAACACTGTTATTATTTGTGTATCTTTCCAGTTGTATTCCACAGATGTATAAGAAAATGCAAATATATATTGTTTTTATCATCGCACTACTCAGATAGTTATTTGTAGGCTTCTGTTATATTGTTTTTTATCATCTCACTACCCAGATGTTATTTGTATTTCAGAACTAAAAGTATGGGCCGGGCCTGGTGGCACACTCCTGTTACTTGAGGGGCTGAGACAGGAGCATCACAGGTTTGAGGCCAGCCTCAGCAACTTAGTGAGGCCCTCAGCAACTCAGTGAGACCAGCTTTCCAAATAAAAAATAAAATAAGGCTGGTGGTGTAGGTCAGAGGTAGAATGCCCCCGAGTTCAATTCCCAGTATAAAACACACACACACACACACACACACACACACACACACACACAAGAATAGTCTATTAATATTGCCTTTAAACATGTGTTGAATTATTTCTCAAATCCTAACTGGGCACCTGTTGTGTACCAGGCAGGGTGCCAGGAGGCAGAATCAAAGATCTGAGACCCTGCTCTAGAAAGATTTACCACAGGATGGTAGAGATACACATGTTAACAACAGAAGTACTTTTGGAGTATGTACTACTTAGAAATTTAAAAACCCGGGAAAGCCAAGCCAAGTGTGTGTGTGTGTATGTGTGTGTGTGTGTGTGTGTGTGTGTGTGTCTGTGTGTGTGTTTTATACTAGGAATTGAACCCAGGGGCATTCTACCTTCAAGCCCTATTTTATTTTTATTTTTAAACAGGGCCTTGCTAGGTTAGTGAGAGTCTCACTACTTACTGAGGCTGTCCTCAAACCTGTGATCCTCCTGTCTCTGCCTCCCAAGTACTGGGATTACAAGTGTGCACCACCATGCCCGGCATACCAGTGTTTCTATTACAGGGAATCAAGTGCAAACGTGGAGGTCACCATTTGTCTTTAGATTTACCTGACGTGAGCACTATTATCATCACTATGATATTTAAAATTTCTGGAAGAAGCCAGTCGTGGTGGTGCACACCTCTAATCCCAGGTCTTGGGAGGCTGAGACAGGAGGATGGAAGATTTGAAGCCAGCCTCAGCCACTTAGTGAGGCTCTCAGCAACCAAGTGAGACCCTGTTGCCAAATAAAAAATAAAACTGGTCTGCGGGTGTAGCTTGGAGGTAGAACACCTCTGGGCTGAATCCCTAGTACCACAAAAAGTAAAATAAAAACAAAGTTCCTGGGAGAGCAAAGGCTTGGTGACAGGTGCAGCACGGGGACCGTGTGAAGAACACAGCTGTCTGGGCAGAGGCATTGACTGCAGTGACCAACACAAGGAAGGAAACGGGGGAGGGGCAGGAAGGAATGTGCCCTTGCCCTACAGAGGCTGGCCTTCACCTTGGGGACAGACTCTACGCCCCCCAGGGATGCCGTGCCTGACGGGAGCATCTGCACGGGTAGAGGCCTTGCCGACAGCTGGGTACCGTGTGATTTCGGTGAGCACTGGGAATCTTCAGTGTGATAAAGGGTTGGGGCTTTGGGGTCACGTGATATCGGCTCAACTCTGGAGGAGGTAAAAGCAGACCAGCTTGGGCAGTTAACAAGCCCGCACAATGGGCCCCCAATAAAAATCCTGGACACTGAAGCTCAGGCAAGCTTCCCCAGTGATGGTGCTGTGTGTGCATCATCACACCTGGCTGTCGGAATTAATGCTGCCTGAGACCCCGCAGAAAGAGGACTTGAAAGCCGGGCGTGGTGGCACACGCTTGTAATCCCAGCATTTGGGAGGCTGACACTGGAGGATCGGGGTTTGGGGCCAGCCTGAGCTACCTAGTGAGGCACTCCGAAACTCAGTGAGACCCTGTTTCAAAATAAAGAATAAAAAATAGGGCTAGGGGTGTAGCTCAGAGGTAGAATGCCTCTGAGTTCAATCCCCAGTACCGCCAAAAAAAAAGAAAAAAGAAAGAGGACTCAAGCCCCCTGTTTGGACTCTGGACTCTGCCTCCTCCCATCTTTTTCTTTGTCTGATTTGCCTCTGTACTCTTCCTATAAAATAAACTATAGCTGCGAGTATAAACAGCTTTCTGTGATGTCTGTGCATCCTTCTAGTGAATTATCAAACCCAAGGGGGGCTTGGGGAGCCCCCTGAATTTGTAGTTGGTGTCAGAAGTGTGGGCAGCTGCTAGACATGGTGGCACATGCTGGTAATCCCCGTACTTGGGAAGCTGAGACAGGAAGCTCACAGGCTCAAGGCCAGCCTCAGCAACTTAGTAAAACCCTCTGAATCTTAGGGAGACCCAGTTTTGAAATGAAATGGAGCTGAAGGTGTAGCTTGGAGGTAGAATGCCCCTGGGTTTAATCCCTAGTACAAGAAGAAGGAGAAGGAAGAGGAGGGGGAGGGGGAGGAGGAGGAG
>PVLC010007194.1:30800-64840 GCA_004027655.1 Graphiurus murinus | reverse complement strand
GTGGTGGCGCACGCTTGTAATCCCAGCATTCGGGAGGCTGAGACCGTAGGATCTGGGTTCGCGGCCAGCCTCAGCTACCTAGTGAGGCACTCCGCAACTTAGTGAGACTCGGTTTCAAAATAAAGAATAAAAAAATAGGGCTGGGGGGTGTAGCACGGAGGTTGAATGCCCCTGAGTTCAATCCCCAGACCCGCAAAAAAAAAAAAAAAAAAGAAAAGCTGGATATTGATTAGAAGAGGAAGTAATTCAGTCAGCAGGTATTTGTTGAACACCTAAAACATGCTGAGCACTATTCTGTTTCCAGCACTGGGAAAACAGCAGTGAACAAGTCAACAAAAGTTTTCCCTTGAGCTCATAGTCTCATGGAATTGGGGAATCCAAATTATTGGCATTTTATTACATTACTGTAGTATGTCCTTTATTTAACTAGTTTTATTTCTGGAGGAAAAACTGAATTACTTAATTGAATTAAGTCAAGAGAACTTTGAAGATTTTGTATGATTATCCTTATGTAGTTTATTAGGATTTTTGCTATTTCTGCATTATTATTTTGGTTTTGTTATAGTATAGATTTAGCATACTTACATTTTGATAGCTTTTCCTAATCCTAATATGTCCTGTTTTGTGGTTATTGGGGGAAAAAAGAAAGAGAGAAAAATTGAAATCTACAGAACTTACTGTTCTTTTCTTCACTTTCCTACTTACTACCCCTTCTTCACTTCCCACCCCCAAAATACCAAGAATACTTTTATTCAGACTGACCTCACTGACCTGCTAAGTTTTTAAAAATTATATAAGGGTTAGAATTCCTCTTAATTCTTTTCAATCTCCAGTTTTATTTGGCAAAATTACTATCTTTTACAACTAATAGTCATCTTGGTAGTTTTACCACTTACATATTTCCAAATTACAATGGCAGTTAATCTTTACCTTGTGTCCCTTGGTTGTGGGAGTAGGGTACAAAATAGCTTGATTTTTGGCAGGCTTTCTGTGAATTTCCTGATTATGTTTACCCTTAATTTAGAGGCACAAAGTATTATGATTGTAAAGTTATTTTTCCACTCATTTGAAGTAGAACCAAAGAATAAGATTAAAGATAAAAGACAAAAAAGTGAAGAGACCCTAATAACTTACTTCACTGTAGGCACACCGTGAGCAAAGGACAATGCTTGTATTCAGATCTGTCTGACTTCAAAGCCTTTTGGTCACTGCAATGCTACGTCCCACCTACTCACAACTCTGACGTATATCAGAAATGGAGGGAATGGACGCTTGTTTGCAATTAAATTTTAGAGTAAAATACATAACATTTATCACTTAGTAATGGGTGGGTTTTTTGTTTATTTTGTTTTGTTTTTATGCTACTGGGGATTTAATCCAGGGACATTCTACCTCTGAGCTATATTCCCAGCCCTATTTATTATTATTATTATTTTTTTTTTGAAACAGGGTCTCACTGAGTTGCTGAGGCTGGCCACAAACCTTCAATCCTCCTGTCTTAGCCTCCAAGTATTTGGATTACAAGTGTATGCAACCATGCCCAGCTAATATAATAGTATTTAATATTATTATGTTAAATGTAATATAATTTGAGATAAATATTGCCATTACTTAATCCAACAGTGGCTATGGAAAACACATACAATGCTAGCAGTGGTGACACTTCTTTCAGTTCATGTTTTCAGTTTAGTTAAAAACAATTTATTGTCTATGTACATATATATACTATACTAGGTTATGTGGATTTATTAAGACTTGTACTTTTCTTTTAGAATTTTATATTATCATGGTAGGGATTATCAGCATGGTTTTCACAAATTTCAGAGTTCTTTAAGAGTTTAAGCCAGGCCTGGTGACGCATGTAATCCCAGTACTTGGGAGGCTGAGACAGGAAGATCGCAGGTTCTCAGTCAGCTTCAGCTACTTAGTGAGGCCCTCCAAAACTTAGTAACATCATGTTTCAAAACAAAGAATAAAAAATAAGGCTGGGAGATATATCTCAGAGATAGAATACCCCTAGGTTCAATCCCCAATACTGGGGAGGGGGGAGAGTTTAAGCAGAACATGGTGGTGCATGCCTATAATCCCACGAGGATTGCAAGTTTGAGGCCAGCCTCAGCAATTAGGAAGACTCTGTTTCAACATCAAATAAAAGGGCTGAGGTGTAGCTTGCCGGTAGACTGTTCCTGGGATCAATTCCCCAGTACTAAAAAAAAAGTTTAGACTTTCTCTATGTTTATAATGGATTCTTTTTTTCTTTTAAGCAGCAAATTTGTGCCGGGCGTGGTGGCACACACTTGTAATTCCAGCATTTGGGAGGCTGAGACTGGAGGATCCGGGCTCGCGGCCAGCCTCAGCTACCTAGTGAGGCCTTCTACAATTTAGTGAGACCCTGTTTCAAAATAAAGAATAAAAAAATAGGGCTGGGGGTATAGCTCAGAGGTAGAATGCCCCTGAGTTCAATCCCCAGTACCGCAAAAAAAAAAAAAGAAGAAGCAAATTTGTTTTCTTTTTATTGTGGTATATATAACATAATTCTTTGTTTGTTTGTTTGTTTTTGTGGTACTGGGAATTGAACCCAGGGACATTCTACCTCTAAGCTATACCCTAGCCCTATTTTTTATTTTTTTTATTTTGAAACAGGGTCTCACTAAGTTGCGGAGGGCCTCACTAGGTAGCCAAGGCTGGCTGCGAACCCAGATCCTCCTGTCTCAGCCTCCCAAGTACTGGAATTACAAGCATAACATAAATTTTTCATTTTAACTATTCCTATTTGTATGATTCAAGTAGCATCGAATACATTCACATTGTCTTAAAATCATCACATTTACCTCTCTATATAACTTTTTCATTATCTAAAACTACATCTCTTTACCCAGTGTCTATAATTCTCCTTTCTACCCCCTGCATAGTCAGTAGCCACAGTTTTTACTATTACTATTCACCTCATTTAAATAGAGTACTACAATATTTGTCTTTTTGTGACTGGTTTATTATACCTAGCATGATGTTTTCAAATTTCATTTGTTTAATGCTTCCATTATAATTTTATTTTTTTAAGGCTGAATATTCCATTGTGTGTATTTTACCATACTTTGTGTATTTGTGTATGCATTGCTAGACATTTAAATTGCTCTGCCTTCTAGCTGCTGTGAACAGTGCTTTCATGACATTAGTATACAGATACCTACTTTCCATATTGTATGATGGATATTTTATCTCTATGTGAAATATCTATGGATACTTCAAAAAATGTCCCTGTTTTCCATTTGAGTATCTACCTAGAAGTGGAATTGCTAAGCCATTGGATAATTCTGTGTTTAATTTTTTAAGAAACCACTGTACTGTTAACCACAGTAGCACATTGTCCATCCCTATGAGCAATGTGCAGAGATCCAGTTTCTCCACATTTTTACCACTTGTGCTTTGATTTTGTTGGGAGTGTTGTGGTATCTCATGATGGGTTTGATTTGCATTTTCCCAGTGACTAGGGCTTTTGAGCATCTTGCCATGTACTTACTATTATTCATCTACATATCTTCTTTGAGAAATTTCTACTCAAATCTTTCACCCATTTTTTAATTGGGCTGTTGTTTTGTGATACTGGAGATTGAATGCAGGGGCATCATTCTACCTCTGAGCTATACCAATATTCCTATTTTATTTTTTATTTGGAAACAGGGTCTTGCTAAGTTCTGTACCCTGGCCTCAAACCTGCAATCCTCCTGTCTCAACCTCCCAAGTACTGGGATTACAGGCATGAGCCACTATGCCTGGCTTTGTTGAGTTGTAGGGATTCTTTATGTATTCTGGATATTAATCCCTTATCAGATATGTGGTTTGGAAATATTTTCTCCGATCCCCTGGGTTGCCTTTTTTAGTCTATTGGTAGTGTCCATTGATGTAAGAAGATAATTCTTTTGTTTTTTTAGACAGGTCTCACTGTGTTGGCCAGGCTGGTCTTGAACTGCTGGACTCAAGTGATATTCCCACCTTAGCCTCCCATATTCTGGGAAAACAGGCATGCACCACTGTGCCTGACTGATGCACAGAAAACTTTAATTTGTATGAATGAGTACAATTTGTCTATTTTTCCTTCTGTTGCCTTTGCTTTTGGTATCATATTTAAGGCATTATTGGCAAATACATTTTCATGAAGCTTTCCTCTTATATTTCCTTCTGTGAATTTTATAGTGTTATCTATAGGTTTATAGATTTAGGTATTTGGCCCATTATGATTTGATTTTTGTACATGGCATATGATATGAATAAGGGTTTAACTTATTCTATTTTATGTAAATTTCCTTCCTTCCTTCCTTCCTTCCTTCCTCCCTCCCTCCCTTCCTTCCTCCCTCCCTCCCTCCCTCCCTGGCTTCCTCCCTGGCTTCCTCCCTTCCTCCCTCCCTCCCTCCCTGGCTTCCTCCCTTCCTCCCTTCCTCCCTTCCTTCCTTCCTTCTTCCCCAGGGGCATTCTACCTTCGAACTACATTCTCAACCCTTCTCATCTTTTTATTTTGAAACAAGGTCTCACTAGATTGCTGAGAGTCTCACTAAATTGCTGAGGCTGGTTTCAGACCTGTGATCCTCCTGTCTCAGCCTCCCAAGTACCAGGATTACAGGCGTGTGCCACCACAACAAGCCTGCTTTTTCATTTCAGCACCAGAATTTCTATTTGGTTCTTTTTTCTTTGCCTTGATATTTTCTGTTTAAGACATCATTCTTCTGGTTCCTAAATAGTTCATTGTCTATAGTTTCTTTTAGCTCATTGTGCACATTTAAGAAAGTTTAAGTGTTATTTAGTGAGTCGAATATTTGGGTTAAACTTGAAGTATAGGTGATAACTATAGGTTACTGGGAAGATAATTTCTTAAAATTACAGAATGATCATTATTAGGTGATTTTAATTCTAATAAATCTTAGTATAATAAGATTCAACCTATTTAGAATTTGGAGTTCACAGCTATTTGGAAGACAGAAGCCATCAGTAACCTCTGTCTGTCTCTCTTCTTCTTTTTTTTTTTTTTTGAGATGAGGTCTTCCTGTGTTGTCGGCTGGCTCCAGACTCCTAGGATCAAGTTATCCTCTTCCCTCAACCTCCTGAGTAGCTGGACTAATGTCATGTGATATCACACTGGGCTGCTATGGAATCTTTTGTCACTTTATTGTATATTAAATGTGAAATTAACAACTAATTTTCTTTCTGTTATTAGCTGTAGCACCAGTTGTACCTGATTTAAGCAGTGACATTGATACTAGTAATTTTGATGACTTAGAAGAAGATAAAGGAGATGAAGAAACATTCCCTATTCCTAAAGCTTTTGTTGGCAATCAACTACCTTTTGTAGGATTTACATATTATAGTAATCGTAGGTAAGTAAGCTAAATAGTAATTTTAGGGGTAGGTGCTGATTTTACTTTCTTAGGGCTATCTGAAGATCAATTTAAAGTATATTTTATGATAAAACATATTTTATACCAGTTTTCATTGGTTTATATTTCTAATATTTCATATTTGATTTTTCCAGACTCATTCATGTTCAGAATATTGTTTTTCAAAAATTCTTTGTTGAACCAGGCGTGGTGGCGCATGCTTGTAATCTCAGTACTTGGGAGGCTGAGACCGGAGGATCCAGGTTCGCAGCCAGCCTCAGCTACTTAGTGAGGCCCTCTACAACTTAGTGAGACCCTGTTTTAAAATAAAGAATAAAAAATAGGGCTGGGGTTATAGCCCAGAGGTAGAATGCCCCGGGTTCCATCCCCAGTTCTGCAAACAAAGAAAAAATTATATATAGTTGTATGTCTTCAATGTGATGTCAATCGGAAGATTTTAATGCTGACACTTCAGGCAGTGTTGTTATTTATGATTTATAATATATTTTGGAATAATATATAGATGTCCCTATCATTACTATCTGTATATTAATGTTATTCCACAATTTAGCGAGACCCTGTTTCAAAATAAAGAATGAAAAATAGGCCGGGCGTGGTGGCGCACGCTTGTAATCCCAGCATTTGGGAGGCTGAGACCGGAGGATCCAGGTTCGCGGCCAGCCTCAACTACCTAGTGAGGCTCTCTGCAACTTAGGGAGACCCTGTTTCAAAATAAAGAATAAAAAAATAGGTCTGGGGGTGTAGCTTGGAGGTAGACTGTCCCTGAGTTCAATCCCCAGTACCGCAAAAAAAAAAAAAATAGGACTGGGAATGTAGCTTGGAGGTAGAACGCCCCTGGGTTAAATCCCCAGTACCCAAAAAAAAGCAGTTCCTCCCCCAAACCACTGACTATCTTCACTAGGTAAAGGTGAAGAAAATCAAAACCTAGTAAAGCACCTACAGTAGTGCCTTGTGTGGAATAAACATTCAGTTTTGTTATTCCCATTGGTATGATCTGGTTTTCATTTTAGTCTTTCAAATGGAAATTAACAACTAATTTTCTTTCTGTTATTAGCTGTAGCACCAGTTGTACCTGATTTAAGCAGTGACATTGATACTAATAATTTTGATGATATATTTGTATGTTCCCATGTGATGACAATCGGAAGATTTTAATGCTGACATTTCAGTCAGTATTGTTATTTATTATTTATAATACATTTGGAACAATATATAGATGTTCGTAGCATTACCACCTCTCTATTAATGTTTTAGTCTTTCAAATGGACTTGATAATGAATTTAACACTGAAATAGTTGAATGTTTAATAAGTTACTCTTTGTCAGATCTATACTAAATACCAAGGCACAGGGAGAAGAATGAATAAGATAGATGCTTGCAGGAAGTGGCTAAATTATACAATAAAAGTAGATACATACTACTTAATAGAAATCTAAGCGGAGAGCTGCACGGTAAGCTCTGTGGCATCACTGGGTTTGTTACATCTTATTATTTTACTTCCCAAATATGTACATCTAGCTGGGCATGGTGGCACATACCTGTAATGCCAGTGCTTGAGAGGCGAACCTGGAAAGGAGGATCGCAGGTTCGAGGACATACTCAGCAATGTAGTGAGACTCTAAGTAACCTCGCAAGACCCTGTTTTAAATACAAATATAAAAAGAGCTGGGGCTCTACCTCAGAGGTAGAATACCCAGTACCACTCCCCAGAAAAGCCAAAGTATAGCTAATCAATTTATACTATATTGGAGTTGTATTAGATATTTTATTTCCTTGGAGTAATTATTAAATTTGAGTTATTACTGCTAACGATAAGAGCAATTCAGCCGTAGTTTAGAAAATAATCTACTGAAAACATACTGAATACTTTTGTTGTATCAGGTAGCTAACTCTTGAGTTTTGTCCCATAGGAAATCCCAATATTTTCATCCTTTTCCCTCCTAACACTCCGTGTACATACTATTGTATCTATTTTATATTGACATACATACACAGAAGAGTTCAGAGTTGGTTTTGCTGAAGTAGCCTTTCATTTTTTGTGTTTTTTCAGTTGTTCTTTGGCTTAGTTTCTGAAACACTCAAGATGTTGATAAAAAACAACCTCCAGGCTTTTTAGTAGAGTCCAGCAGTTAATTACTTAGGTTTCACTATACACAATTGCTAATTAAATAAACATTAAATTATTTGTACTACGTTATCATGCACTTCATTGTGTTCTCTGGTTTTCTTTTGTATTCATACGTTTCATATTCCAAAGTAATTTTTACATTTCTTAAAAGTAGATATTTTATTGTGTTCTTGAGTGTCGTAGCCTAGCCTTATTAATTAATATAATTATTTTTTCTATTTATTTATTTATTTTTGCAGTACTGAGGGTTGAACCCTGGAGCATTCTACCTCTGAGCTGTACCCCCAACCCTATTTTTTATTCTTTATTTTGAAACAAGGTCGCACTAAGTTGTGGAGGTCCTTACTAAGTAGCCAAGGCTGGCCTGTCTCAGCCTCCCAAGTAATGGGGTTACAAGTGTGTGCCACCAAGACTGGCTTAATACAATATTTATTTATTTTTGCAGTACTGGGGATTGAACTCAGAGGCATTCTACCTCCGAGCTATACCCTCAGCCCTATTTTTTATTCTTTATTTTGAAATGGTCTCACTAAGTTGCGGAGGGCCTCACTAGGTAGCTGAGGCTGGCCTCGAACCCAGATCCTCCGGTCTCAGCCTCCCAAATGCTGGGATTACAAGCGTGCGCCACCACACCGGGCTTAATACAATATTTTAAAAGTGATTGCTTATTACATAGATGATTAAAAGTATGGTTACTCTAATAAAAAAAAATCACTAAACTATTCATGAGCCTTACTGTAATATGTATAATTTTTAATATATTGGTATGAAATAGAAAAACATCTGAAATTCTTACCCCTGAAGTCTAAACATACTTTTTCTTGTCAAAGGCAGAAGATCTTTATTGCTGAAGTGTATCTGTTACTCATTATTGATGAATACATATGTGTTAACAACTGCCATATAACCTCAGTGAATTATACTGTTCCTGTTTTTTGTTGTTGTTGTTTTTTGGGGGGGGGGGGTTGCAGTACTAGAGACTGAACCCAGGGGCATTCTACCTCTGAGCTATACCCCCGGCCCTATTTTTATTCTTTTTTTTTTTTTTTTTTTTCAGTACTGGGGATTGAACTCAGGGGCATTCTACCTCCGAGCTACTATACCCCCAGCCCTATTTTTTATTCTTTATTTTGAAACAGGGTCTCACTAAGTTGCGGAGTGCCTCACTAGGTAGCTGAGGCTGGCCGCAAACCCGGATCCTCTGGTTTCAGCCTCCCGAATGCTGGGATTACAAGCGTGAGCCACCACGCCCAGCTTTATTCTTTATTTTGTGCAGGGTTTCATTAAGTTGTAGAGGGCCTAAGTAGGTGAGGCTGGCCATGAACCTGCGATCCTCCTGTCTCAGCCTTCCAAGTACTGGGTTTACAATGTGTGCCACCACGCCCGGCTCCTGTTTGGTTTTTGAGAGAGGTCTCCTGGTTAATCAAAGTACTGACTGTCGTGGTGGCACTGGTGGCAGTAAAAATAGCAGTTGTATCCCAGTGGAGGTGGCAACAGCAGCACTACCTTTTAAGTAACATTTGGTGCTAGTATAAAAATTTTTTACATATACAGTCTATCTTAGATGTATTTGATAATCTTATAAGACATCTAAAGATCATTAAGGCTCATTAACTACTTGTATTTTTATATAATTCTAACTTTACACTGACTTTACTCTATAAGGCTTCAGGTGTCAAAAATTAGTAGGACATCACCCAGACTTTGGTTCTGTTATTTCAATTACTTAGCCAATACTCTCTCTCTGTTTTTTAAACCCAGAAAAGCAATATCATGTTTTACCAAACTATAGTTGAAAGCAGGGAAGGTAGTTTTTCACATGTCTTTAGAGGTCAGTTGCTCCTTATCCCCAGTTCTTAAGTTAAAAAACTAGAAATTGAACGACTTTGTTACTTGTTTGGTGAAAAACCTGTTGTTACTTGCTTTTATTCACTCAGCTCCATTCTGAACTAATTTGAGATTTTATATTTTTTATTTATCCTATTCATGTTGTAATTGCATGATTATAAGGTGCTGCTTCAGACCTAACTGGAATTTGTTTAATGTATACATCATTTCTGTATTTTGTTTTAAAAAATAAAAATTATGAACTTTACTTAATTTTTGTAAAGATAGCTAGAATAATATTGAACGTAATTGGATATTAAAGAGTTTATTGTTCTCTGTTTAAATCTTGTTTCTCCCTCAGATACTTATCTCCCGCAAATCCTAATGATAACAGAACTAGCACCAATGTGGATAAAAGTTTGGTATGTATTTTTTTATCGTGGATAATGTGTTTGTATGCATGATACTGAGTAAACTTATGCGTTGCTTACGAACATGCAGTTATTGAACATAGATTTCTGTGGCACTTTTTTTGTGTGTGTGTGTATGTTATTTATGGTACTAGGGATGGAACCCAGGGGCCTGTTTACCTCTGGGCTACACCCCCAGTCCTATTTTATTGTTTATTTGGAAACAGGGTCTCACTAAGTTGGTGAGAGCCTCACTAAGTTGCCAAGGCTGACTTCAAACCTGAGATACTCCTGTCTCAGCCTCCCAAGTACTGGGATTACAAGCAAACATGTGCCACAACGCCTGGCTCTATGGCACTTTTTAATTTATCATCTCCTCTCCAGTCTGATTTCTTGCCATGAATATCAAATGATATAATATATGTAGAGATAGCATACTAAATTGCTACAGTTGTCTTTTTAATCTTTGGAATTAAGAATATATGAAATCTGTTTTATCATTAGGGGTCCTGGTAGGAAAACAGATGACATATTCAAAAGATTTAAATGAAGGGTTTTTTGGGGTTTTTTGTATCAGTAATATATCCATAACATAAAATTTACCATTTTAACTATTTTTAAGTGTTTATAGTTTAGTGACAGCAGAACTTGCACACAGTTGGGCAGTCATCCACTATCCATCTCTAGAACATTTTCCTCGTCCCAAACTAAAAATCTGTACCCATTAAACAATTAACTCCCATTTCACTACCCCCTTTAGGCCCTAATAACCACTGTTCTACTTTCTGTCTCAGTGAATTTGACCATTCTGTCTACCTCATGGAATCAGACAATGTTTGTCCTTCTGTGATTGGCCTGTTTTAGTTAGCATAATGTCTTCAGGTAGTATACATCACAAGTTACTTCCTTTTTAAAGCTGAATAATATCCCATTATATATTTTTACCATATTTTATTTATGCATTCATTAAATTGAAGAGTTTTAATGAAGGGACTGTTATGCTCTCACCATCAACTTTAATTAACAGTGTAAATACATTTGCTCCTACACTAAAAGGTAAGGAGAAAAAATCTTAAAATGGCAGCTTAGAGAAAGTCTGACATCACAAAAGAGGCACACAGAACATAGAACACTACCAGAACCCAGTAAAGCAAGAAGGAAGTAGGGGAAAGAATGCTTCATTTCTTCACTCTCTAGTTTCTACTTGGTATCTCTTATGTTTGAAACCAATCTGAAACTCGATAGGGCAGCAGAGCCCAGGTAATGCAGTTTGTGGATTTTAAGGCAAAGAAGAATAGATGGTAGATCTTTAAGACTAGAAGGAAGTTGGGGAAATAGAATAACTAGTATAGTCAGCATCATTTAATTTGTCCACTGCGAATTAATAACTCTAGGAAGTAATATTTTAGTTGTGAGTTTTTACTATTGCTTATATAGCTCATGTTCATGAGACATATATTTTTAAAAAGTCTTATTTGCTTATATTTCAGAAGATCTTTTCAAGTTAACTAGGACTTTTTTTGAGGGTGGGGCGCAGTCAGGAATTATATCCTACATGTTTTAATGGAGGATCAGAGGAGTAGCAACTATTTTTTAAAAGCTGGTACAGTTTTTCTCTTTCTCTTTGATGTATTTGCTCTTAAATATAAGAAAATAATTAATAAAAAGAGAAAGTGAAAACAAAAAAAAAGAGGAAAGGACAGTGTAAGTACCTGTTAGCTGCTATGTTCATCTTTCTCTTTCAAATTTTTTGTCCCAAATAGCTGTTTAGCACTTTATAATGTTAACAAGGCTCATAAATCATTAAAATAAAAGTGCTTTTGACCTAAGGAAGGTAACATTAAGGCAGTGCTATAACCTAGCTTTCATGTATTGTCAATAGAATTGAAGGTACATTAGGACTTCAAAATATTCAAAAAATCATGTTTTGTTTGAACTGATTTTGTTCAGTAGTGGCTACTGTTTCTGCCAGCGGCTGCTACTTTTTATCATTTCTCTGGTTACAAGATAGAGGAAAATCATATTTATATTAACCTTGAACTCAGTATAAAAAAACAATTAATTTTCAACTTTTCCTTGGAAGTCTTTTAGCTGAGAAGCTAGTGGACTACTTTGTAAATGCTGAATATAATGGATCGTTTTCTTCACTGCATTTGACACTGACTACTCCTTCCTTATTTTTCTTCTTTGCTGCACCCGACACTGACTACTGCCTCATTGTTGGAACTTTAAACTTTTATAGCTCTTTTATGTTCTCATTCTTTTCTTTGTTTTTTTCTTCCTGCATCTTTGAATTTTATTTTCAGTCCTCTGCTCACTTAATTGTGAAAAGTTTCCCAAAGTTGTGATCTTTTCTCTGCTCATTCCTGTGAGTAATCTGATTCTGTCCAGCTTGCTCCTCTGTGCTCTACACCTGAATCTCTCTCTTCATGGATACCTCGCAGGCACCTCAAACTGGGCCTCAGCTAAACAGTTTCCTCTTCTTCTACCTTCCCCAACAATAATTTTTGTGTTTCTTTTGTTTGTTTGTTTTTTCAGTACTGGGGATTGAACTCAGGGGCATTCTACCTCCGAGCTATACCCCCAGCCCTATTTTTTTATTCTTTATTTTGAAACAGGGTCTCACTAAGTTGCAGAATGCCTCACTAGGTAGCTGAGGCTGAATTTTTGTGTTTCTTGTCTTTCATAATAGTACTGTATCTGTTTTTCTTATTTTTTAATCAGTTTCTAGGTCATAAATCCGCTTTCTAATTGACAAATATGTCTATTTCTTCCCCTTTATTCCTACAGCCACTGCTTTATATGAGACCCAGGTTGTCTTTTACCTGAATTGTATCAGTAGCCTTTTAACTGGCTGTTCTTCCTAGAATTTCACTGCCATTCAGTCTTTTCTTGTTGGAGTTTGGCTTCTGAAATGCCAATATTATGTCATAAATGGCTTGTAAGTTAAAATTCTCAACTTTTATTTTTACATACAAGGATCATGGCCCCACTTACCTATTCAAGTTTGGTGTGAATTATTTCCCCTATTATATATTTTACTCTACTTGATTTCTTCCCATTTCCCAAATATATTTTCTTCTGCTTCTATTCATGAAAAATATATTCATTCTGGCTAAAATGCCTTCTTTCAAACCATCTTCTCTACTTGGTAATTTTTTCTCATCCCCCCCCCCCATTCATTCATTTATTTATGTGGTACTGAGGATTAAATTTAGGGGAATTCTCCACTGAGCTACAACTCCAGCCCTTTTTATTTTGAAACAGAGTCTCACTAATTTACCATGCACTGGTCTTGAACTTGCAATTCTCCTGTCTCAGCCTCTCAAGTTCTGGGATTAAAGGCATGTGCCACCATGCCTGACTTTTTTTCATCTTTTAGGTCTTACTTCAAGCATTACATATTCTTAGCAGAATTAGAAGTGTCTTACCTTTCTCTCCTTCAGAACACCATACACATAATTTTATCATCACTTACCATGTTAAAGTATTTTGTGCATGTTTTAAGATCATTGTAAGTTTTTAACTGGTACATGAAAAAGAAAAGATTGTTCATTTTAATGGTTACCATGTAATATTTCAATACATATATACATTATATAATGTTTAAATCACCTCCCATTTGTTTATGCACCACTGTTTAACTATTAGCTTCATGAGAACTGGGACCAAACCTTTATGATTTTTGTATTACTAATGCCTAGCATAGTACTTGAAAAATGAATAAATGTTGAGAAAATACTTGTTAAATTAATAATAATTAGTAGAAAGGAAAAAGACAAAATTAAACTAATTTCCTAAATAGGTATAAAATGATAGCATAAATTTACTATTTTTTAATTTCCCTATGAGTATTATTAGTAGAATGATGTGGGGTTTTTTCTTTCAATTAAAGCAGGAAAATTTGCAGAAAACAATTTACAAACTGGAAGAACAGCTGCATAATGAAATGCAGTTAAAAGATGAAATGGAGCAGAAATGCAGGTGAGACTTGCCTTTAGTTATGTTTTTATATTTAAAGTTGTAGACAGCAAGTACTTGTTTTAAAGCTTATGCTCTGTAAACACTTGAAAGGAGATGGAAGTTAGACGGGGTATAAAGGTGGCTACTGACACACATCCATGAAGAATGTCTTCACTAGAATTGAAAAGCAGTATTCATGATAGCATTAGTTATAGAAAGATTTTCTTCAGACCATTTAAAATGCATTTGCTCCTGACATCTTTATTCTTAAAAAATACTGTGTATAGTTCTTTTTCATTCAATTGCTTGATTCATTACTTTTCTTTCCCATTTTAATTAACTAGCTGAATGATCAAATAATTCATATTAAATAAAGTGCTTTCTGAAATGTAAAATGATATTGGTGATTAAAATTTACTAAATTTGCCAGATGTAGTGGAGTGTGCCTGTAATCTCAGTGCTTGGGAGACTAAGATATGATGAGCACAGATTCTCAGCTAGTTTCAGCAACTTAATGAGGCTCTCTGCCATTTAGTGCGACCTTGTTTCAAAATAAAAGGTCCGGGTGAGGTGGTGCACACCTGTAATCCCAGTACTTGGGAGGCCGAGACAGGAGGATTACAGGTTGGAAGCCAACCTCAGCACCTTAGTGAGGCTTTCCACAACTTATTTTCCTGTTTTCAAATAAGAAGTAAAATCAGACTAGGGGTATAACTTAACTTGGAGGATGCCTCTGGGTTCAATCTCCAGTACAAAACAAAACAAAAAAAAATACATATATATATATATACACACATACATGCATACATACATACATACATACATACATATATAAATAAAATGGGGTTGGAGGTGTAGCTTAGCGGCACAAGTCCACTGAATTCAGTCCCCAGTACCACAAAAACAAAAGCAAAAATTTTTTAATTCAGCCATTCTAATTTCCATCATGATACTCTAGAGCAATAACTCAATTTTTTTTTTCCTATGGGTCAAGTTCTGATGGCAGCCTTCTAATTTATATATATAAGATGATCAAGTTATTTTAAAATAAACTGCCGGGCGTGGTGGCGCACGCTTGTAATCCCAGCATTCAGGAGGCTGAAACCGGAGGATCCAGGTTCGCGGCCAGCCTCAGCTACCTAGTGAGGCACTCTGCAACTTAGTGAGACTCGGTTTCAAAATAAAGAATAAAAAATAGGGCTGGGTGTATAGCTCGGAGGTAGAATGCCCCTGAGTTCAATCCCCAGTACCGAAAAAATAAATAAATAAAATAAACTAGCATAATGCTACTTATTAATTAAAATTATCTGTATAATTATGTGTTTTTAGTGAATCATAGTGAATAAATAAAATGTAAAGGTAACATAGAGACTAAATATTCAACCCGGGGAATTGGGAAGACTGCCAATTTTGTTCTAGGACAGGTGTGAGGCCATAGAAACTAAGTAAATTTTCACTGCATACCATTCCTGGTAGATTATACATTTAAGTTCATAATACAAACTTTAAACAAAAGCACTTTATATAAGCAAACAGTTAATTGATCCTGGGATTTGAAAGGAATTTCTAAGTGTAAAATGTAGAAAATGGGTAGAGAAGTATAAGTATTGAGAAATTTTTATATCCAAAAAATATTTTAAATAAAATTAAGAGACAAATGTCTGGTAGTAATGGGAATCAATTTGAAGAAGAAATAAGAATGGCCAGAGTAGCTGATAATCATTTGAAAAAGTATAATTTCAAGAAAATGGAACTTAAATGGGATGAGAACTTTTTTGGGGGGAGTAGTTCTTAGGATTGAATCTGGGGACATTCTACCTCCAAGCTATACCCCCAGTCCTATTTTTTAATTCTTATTTTTGAAACAAAGTCTCACTAGGTTGATGAGAGTCTCACTACTTGCAGAGGCTGTCCATGAACCTGTGATCCTCTTGTCTCAGCCTCCCAAGTACTGGTATTACAGGTGTGCACCACCATACCCAGCTAGAACTTTTTAAATTATGTTTTGAATTGGCAAATAGGTGTTCTGGGGTTGTTTTGTTTTGTCAGTAGTGGGGATTGAACCCAGAGGTGTTCTAGCCCTGAGCTACATTCCAGCTCTTTTTATTTTATATTTTGAGGCAGGGTCTAGCCAAGTTGCCACGGGTGGCCCCAAACTTGTCATCCTCCTACCTCCACCTCTCAAATTGCAGGCATTTGCCACTGCTCCTGGATAATTTTTCAAAGACAGTACTAGAGGTTGTAGACTGGTATTTACTTGCATGTATTTTCTTTTGAGAGTTCAAATGTTTGATATTGTTTATCTTTTCTGGAAGGTATATCTCAAGTGTCCACTAGAGCTTTGGGTCCTTTTTCCCACAAAACTTCAGCTATGTTTTAGATTATCCTTCCCTGTCCTACATTTAGCCTCCCCCCACAGGAACTAGAAGAATTTGGTTCATATAAGTGAACAAGCTGGGAATAAATTTTGTCTAGAAATTCACATCACTACCACATATTGATTGACTCAGGACTGCTTCCAATCTAATTCTCTGCATTCAAATAAATTTAGTTATATTCATATCAGTTTAGTTACATTCATTCATTCAACAAAAATTTCAGTTTGTATCAGATAATGTGCATGCCTGCAATATAATGCTGAATAAAATAAGAAATAGCATTCGGGAGGCTGAGTCCGGAGGATCCGGGTTCGCGGCCAGCTTCAGCTACTTAGTGAGGCACTCCGCAACCTAGTGAGACCCGGTTTCAAAATAAAGAATAAAAAATAGGGCTGGGGGTAGCCGGGCGTGGTGGCGCACGCTTGTAATCCCAGCATTTGGGAGGCTGAGACCAGAGGATCCCGGTTCGCGGCCAGCCTCAGCTACCTAGTGAGGCACTCTGGAACTTAGTGAGACTTGGTTTCAAAATAAAGAATAAAAAAATAGGGCTGGGGGTGTAGCTCGGAGGTAGAATGCCCCTGAGTTCAATCCCCAGTACCGCAAAAAAAAAAAAAAAAAAATAGGGCTGGGGGTATAGCTTGGAGGTAGAATGCCCCTGAGTTCGATCCCCAGTACCGCATAAAATAAAATAAGAAATAGCCCTTACTTATATGGACTTTGTAATTAACAGTGAAGATTAATAAGTATAAGAAAATGTGAAGCCGGGCGTGGTGGCGCACGCTTGTAATCCCAGCATTTGAGAGGCTGAGACTGGAGGATCCGGGTTTGCGGCCAGCCTCAGCTACCTAGTGAGGCACTCCGCAACTTAGTGAGACCCTGTTTCAAAATAAAGAATAAAAAAAAGAAAATGTGGGCCAGATGTGGTGGCACGTGCTTATAATCCCAGTGCTTGGGAGGCTGAGATAGGATCACAGGTTCAAAGCCAGGGTCAGCAACTTAATGAGGCTCTCTGCAACTTAGGCTCTGTTTCAAAGTAAAAAATTTAAAAATAGGTGTGGGGGTGTAGCTGAGAAGTATAATACCCCTGTACCACCAAAAAAAAAAAGAAAGTGTGGTTTGTGGAAAGAGAATAAAATGATGGAGGAATATGTTCAGAGATACCTATGCAATTTTTTTCAGAAGTTAAAAAAAGAACCAGAAGAGTCAATGAGAAACACTGGGGGAGCCGGGCATGGTGGCGCACGCTTGTAATCCCAGCATTCGGGAGGCTGAGACCAGAGAATCTGGGTTCGCGGCCAGCCTCAGCTACCTAGTGAGGCACTCTGCAACTTAGTGAGACCCGGTTTCAAAATAAAGAATAAAAAGTAGGGCTGGGGGTGTATCTCGGAGGTAGAATGCCCCTGAGTTCAATCCCCATTACCACAAAAAAAAAGAAAAAGAAACACTGGGGGAAGCATAGAAGGAAGTGTTAGGGCCCAGGGAGTGTGTATCTCTGGAGGCCTTGATGTAAGAGCACTTGACTTAGGCAGTAAAATGTGAGGGAAAGAAGCCGGAGGTGGGATTGGGAAGGCAGGCAAGGTCTAGGTCGTGAAGAACTTTGATAAGCTAAGAAATTTGGAAATTATCCTTTGGGCAATGGAAACACATTGAAAGTTATTAAACTAAGAGCTGGGGGGGGGGCGTGTGTGTGTGTGTGTGTGTGTGTGTGTGTGTGTGTGTACACCAGGCCAGGAATGTGGCTTACTGGTAAACTCATCTAATAAGCATGAGGCTCTAGGTTTGATCTCTAGCACCACAGAAACAAAAATATAATAAAATCTACTTTTTAAAAAGAACTGTCTAGTTAATTGGCAGTACTTGGCATTTATTCAACTTGAAGGGAGTGAGAAAGGAAAATGAGTTAAGAATACCTAGGTAGTATCATTTACTAAGGGACTTATAGGCCTCCCCCTATAAGTCCTTAAACGTGGATAAGAAAAAGTGGATATTTTTCTCAAATTACAATAGAAATTCATTATTTTCTCAATACTGTACTTCCACACTCCACACTTAATAAGCATTAGCCGTGAGTTTTTGTTGTTTTACCAATAGATATCAAAGATATTTTCCTCTATTATAGTTTTTATAGTTATCTCTGAATATCATTTATGCTTTATCACTACTTTAAAATTAATGCCACTAGATCTTGTAATTAATATATTAATAAGAAGCACATGCACATGATTTTTAGAATGACTATTTCAATATAATTGGCTTCTTTTAATCCTGTGTATTTTTTGTGCTTTAAAAATACCGTCTGGAAGCCGGGCGTGGTGGCGCACGCTTGTAATCCCAGCATTCAGGAGGCTTGAGACCGGAGGATCCGGGTTCGCGGCCAGCCTCAGCTACCTAGTGAGGCACTCCGCAACTTAGTGAGACCCTGTTTCAAAATAAAGAATAAAAAATAGGGCTGGGGGTGTAGCTTGGAGGTAGAATGCCCCTGAGTTCAATCCCCAGTACTGCAAAATAAATAAATAAATAAATAAATAAATAAATAAATAAATAAATAAAAATAAAAATACCATCTGGGAACTGGGCATGGTGGCACATGCCTGTAATTCCAGTACTTGGGAGGCTGAGACAGGAGAATCACAGGTTCGAGGCCAGCCTCCGCAACCTAGTGAAACCCTGTTTCAAAATTAAAAAAAAAAGAAGAAGAAGAAGAAGGCTGAGCGTGGTGGTGCACACTTGTAATCCCAATACTTGGGAGGCTAAGACAGGAGGATCACAGGTTCGAGGACAACCTCAGCAAGTAGTGAGACTCTCACCAACCTAGCAAGACCCTGTTTCAGAATAGAAAAAATAAAATAGGTCTGAGGGTATAATTTGGAGGTAGAGTGCTCCCAGGTTTAATTCCCAGTACCACTATAGATAGATAGATAGATAGATAGATAGATAGATAGATAGATAGATAGATAATAAAATAAGGCCAGGGGTATAGCTCAGAGGTAGAATGCCCTTGGGTTCAATTTGCAGTACCACACACACACAAACAAAAAAAACTGTCTGGGCTTAGTTGTGCACACAGGATTAGAGAGACTCTCAGCAACCTAGTGAAACCCTGTTTCAAAACAAAAAATAAAAGGGGTAGGGGCGTAGCTCGGAGGTAGAATGTCCCTGGGTTCAGTCCCCAGTTCCAAATATATATATTTCTTTTGTGTATGTCATTGATCCCTTTGGCAGTCTGGTGTGAAGCCTATACACACACAAAAAAAGAAACTTAGTTACTAAAATGAAAAGTGAGAAATATAGATGTACAACCCTGGGCAATAAAAAATAAACATACTTCTAATCTGTATTGCTTTTGTTTTTACAGAACTTCAAATATAAAACTAGACAAGATAATGAAGGAATTGGATGAAGAGGTACTGTTTTGTTTTCTAAGCAGTTTTTGTTTTTGAGATTTTTCACTCTTTCAGAATGTTTTATTTCCTGAGATAATCAGAGTTGAATTCTCAAGTTGAAACACAAAACAGAACCAGAGATTTAAGATAAAAGCCTCATGATAGAGTTGTGGGGTCAGGTGGTACAGCTTATACTTTAGTTTCCCTTGAAAAGTTTTATTCTGTGACCATGTTGAAGTTTTATACCTAAATTTCTGTTCAGTGGTTCTCTTAATATTTGAAAAATGAAAAAGTAAGAGATCAGGAATACAATTTAATTATTTTAAAAGGATTGATATTAACATAATCTCATGTAGTCAAATGGGAACTACATTGATTTTAGAATTGTTCATATTTTCCATGATCACCTACTAAAAATGTTTTTATTATTTCAGAAACAGCATAAATTTCTCAATGTGATGATTCTAGTGTTTGTAAATATGTAATAAATTTTCATTCCTCTTAGTCACCTTGTGGGCATAGATGAATGATATAAAATAGAACCAACCAAAAATTATAACTGAAATAAAAATTTTAATAATGGCCTCAGCAGACAAGTGGACAATGCAGAGAAAGAATCAGTGAATATAAAGGTAGAACAACAGAAATAACCCAGTCCAAACAATCTAAAAAATAGTTGGAAAAAGAAATGACAGAGCCTCAGGACATACAGAGTAAAATTCTAATTATTTGTGTCATTGGAATTGCTGGAAGAAAGATGAAAACAGATGGGAAGGAATGATGGCTGAAAATTCCATAAATTCAGCAAAAGACCTATAAAAAGAACCTACAAAAAAAGGACATAAACCTACAAGCTTAGCAAACCACAAAAGGATTAATCCAAAGGTAATCCACAACCAAGACACAATAGTCAGACTTCTGAAAACTAATGACAAGGAACAAATCTTAAACAAATCAAGAGACACCTTGCCTAGCAGAGTAGAGCAATGCAAATGGAACCATATTTATCAGAAACCAGGGAGGCCAGAAAGAAGTGACACAGCATCTTTCAAGGACCAGAAAAGCACAACCACAGTACCACCAACCCAGAATTGTGTGTTCAGTGCAGACATCCTTCCCAAATGAAAAGAAAGAGCCAGGTGTGGGGTGCATGCTTATAATCCCAGTACTTCGGAGGCTGAGACAGGAGGATCTGGGTTTGTGGTCAGCCTCAGCTAGCTACTTAGTGAGACTCTCCACAACTTAGTGAGACCGTTTCAAAATAATGACTAAAAAATAAGATCCGGGGTGTAGCTTGGAGGTAGAATGCCCTGGGTTCAATCCCCAGCACCACAAAAGAAACAAAACAAAACAAAAAACAAATGAAAAGAAAGTATACAGCCGGGCGTGGTGGCGCACGCTTGTAATCCCAGCATTCGGGAGGCTGAGACGGGAGGATCTGGGTTCGCGGCCAGCCTCAGCTACCTAGTGAAGCACTCCGCAACTTAGTGAGACTCGGTTTCAAAATAAAGAATAAAAAATAGGGCTGGGGGTGTAGCTCGGAGGTAGAATGCCCCTGAGTTCAATCCCCAGTACCGCAAAAAAAAAAAAAAAAAAAAAAAGAAAGTATACATCCGCAGGTGGGGGAAAACTGAGAGACTATATATCACCAGCACACCTTCCCTAAAAGAATTACTAAAGAGAGCCGGGCATGGTGGTGCATGCTTGTGATCCCAGCACTTGGGAGGCTGAGACGTGGATCACAGGTTCACAGCCAGCCTCAGCTACTTAGTGAGGCCCTCCGCAACTTAGTGAGAGCCTGTGTCAAAATAAAGAATAATAAATGGGGCTGAGCCGGGCCTAGTGGCACATGCTTGTTGTAATCCTATTACTTGGGAGGCTGAGACAGAAGGATCTCAGATTCAAGGACAGTCAGCAATTTAGTAAGGCTCTCAGCAACCTAGTGAGACCCTGTTTCCAAATAAGAAATAAAATCGGTCTGAGGGTCTACTCGGAGGTAGAATGCCTCTGGGTTTAATTCCCAGTACCACAAAAAAAAAGGGGGCCTGGAGGTGTAGCTTGGAGTTAGAATGCCCCTGGGTTCAATCCCCAATACTGGAGGGGGGGGGTGCTAAAGAAAATCCTAAATAGAAAGGAAGTAATATGAAAGAAGCAGTCTTGAATTATGAAGAAAGATCATGGTTAAATACATACACTTTCCTCTTCCTTTTGGTTTTTTAGTATTTTATTTGATAGTTGTAGAGAAATGGTAACACTGATAAGGTTCTCCATGTGTATAGAGGAAGTATTTAGGACTATTACAAACAAGAAGGTAATGAGTCACAGAAGTAAGGTTTTACATTCTGCTCAAGGTGACAGCCCCCGTAGAATGTGATACAAGCTGTATGTATATAACATAATACCTAGAGAAGCTATTGAAGAAGCTACACAAAGAGCAAAACTCTATGGATATATCAGAAATTCCTTACAAACTCGTCATCAACAAAAAGGAAAGGGAAAATGATAAACAGCAGAGATCAAACAAAAACACTTACCCCTAACATATCAATAATTGCATTGAATGAAAATTAAATAGAATACCAGTGAATACAGATTGTAAATATAGATTTTTTTTAATCCCACACTTGTGTATTATTGCCTACAAGAAACTCTCCAAATATAACAATATTGGCAAATTGAAAGTAGAGGATAGAAAAAGATGGGGATAAGCCGGGCGTGGTGGCGCACGCTTGTAATCTCAGCATTTGGGAGGCTGAGACCGGAGGATCCGGGTTCGCGGCCAGCCTCAGCTACCTACTGAGGCCCTCCGCAACTTAGTGAGACCCTGTTTCAAAATAAGGAATAAAAAACAGGGCTGGGGGTGTAGCCCGGAGGTAGAATGCCCCTGAGTTCAATCCTCAGTATCACAAAAAAAAAAAAAACAAAGAAAACAGCAGTGACATCTCCTTAAAAGGAAGGATTATAGTGGAATTGACCTATAACTCTTCTCTCCAACTTAAGAGTAATTTCTTAATGGCATTGTTTTTTTGTTTTTTGTGGGTTTTTTTGCGGGTACTGGGGATTGAACTCTGGAGTATTCTTCCTTCGACCTGTACCCCCAGCCCTATTTTTTATTCTTTATTTTGAAACAGGATCTCATTAAGTTGCAGAGTGCCTCACTAGGATCCTCCGGTCTCAGCCTCCCGAATGCTGGGATTACAAGCATGAGCCACCACGCCCTGCTAGACAGGGATATTAATGAAAGTAAGCAGCAGTGGCAGTATTAATACCAAATGACAAAGTAGACTTTGGTGCAAAGAAAATTACCCACAACAGAGAGAAATGATGCATAATAATAAAAAGACTAGTATGCCAAGAAGACATAGCAGCCCTAAACGTATATGCCAGACAACAAAGTACAAACTATGTGGAGCAAAAGCTAACAGGAGAAATAGACAAATCCGCAATCGTTGAAGACTTCAACACCTTGCCAAACAGAATCAGCAAACAGACAGAAGAACTCAAACCACGCCATCAGCCAACAGGATCTATACATCATTTACAGAATGCTCCACCCAGTAACAGTAGAACGTATGTTCTTTTCAGTGTTTAAGGACCACACCCCAAGATAGACCACATTCTGAGCCATGAAACAAACAAATTTAAAGGAATTGAAATTATACAGTATTTTCTGGCCAAAATGTAATTAAACTAGAATAACAGAAAGATAACAGGGTGGGGCATGGTGGTGCATTGCATGTAATCCCAGTAGTTAGGCTGAGACAGGAGAATGAATAAGTTTGAGGCCAGCCTTGGCCACTTAGTGAGACCTCGTTTCAAAATAAAAATTAAATTGGGCTGTGTACTTTAGGATTAGAATGTCCTTTGATTCAATCCTTAGTACCACACACAAAACATAGAGAACAGGAAAACTGTGAACACATGGAAACCAAACAACCCACTTATAAATAATCCGTAGGTCAGAGAGATAATCTCAAAGGGAATGAAAAAATATATAGCAGTGTTACTTGTATCTCAAAACTTTTTCTTTCTTTTTTTAAATTATTTGAGCAATGAAATGAAAATACAGCACCAAACTTTGTGAGGTGCAGCTAACAATGCTGAAGGGGAATTAAATGCTTACATTAGAAAAGAGGAAAAGTCTTGATAATCTAAGCTCCTAATTCAAAAGACAACAAAAAGAAGTCAACCCAAAACAAAAGAAAGGAAAAGTAAGGATAAGAGCTGTGTGTCTCACAAAGGACTTCGTTACCTAGAATATTTAAGAACTCTCAAACCTTACTAATAAATAGATAATCTGGTTTGAAAATTGGTAAAAACATGAACATGCATTTCACAAACAGAGATAATGTGAATGACAGTAAACATGAAAAGATGTCCACATCATTAGCCATTTGGTAAATAAAATCAACATGAACTATCCCTATAACCATTAGAACAATTGAAATTTAAAATTATATCTATACCCAAAATAGCAGAATGTGAAGAAACTAGGTCACTTGCGTATTGCAGCAGGGGGAAATCATTTGGCTATTTCCAAAAAACTAAACATGCCCCTACCATGTGACCCACCAGTTGTACTTTTGGACACTTATCCCAGAAAAAATGGAAACATATCCTTGCAAAAATGTATATAAAGTTGCCTCATGGCCCTGGGTTTGAGCCTCAGCACCACAAAAAAAAAAAAAAAAAAGAACAAAGAACAACAAACAAAACCCGTATATACTATTGTTCATAACAGCCAAAAATTGAAAATAACAAAATGTTCTATAATAGGTGAACAAGGAAATACTTTGGCATATCTGTACCATGGAATACTACTCATCAAGAAGGACTAAACTATTGATACACACAACAATTCAAGTGGCTTTAAAGTTAAAGTGATTAAATGTTAGAATTGAAAAGACCTTAAAGGTCACATTTACAAATCTTTCTGACAGCTTCTCACTTAAAAGGTAGTTTTTTCCTTAAAGGTGGGAAAGCACATATTGTAAAACAGTTTTTCCTGATGTGGAGTCTTAAAGATAAAAATGAAGTATCAAAAACAATATAATGGTGGTGCACACTTGTAATCACAGTACTTGGGAGGCTGAGACAGGAGGATCACAGGTTCGTGACCAGCCTCAGTTACTTAGTGAGACCCTGTTTCAAAATAAAGAATAGAGCCGGTCGTGGTGGCGCACGCTTGTAATCCCAGCATTTGGGAGGCTGAGACCAGACCAGAGGATCCAGGTTCACAGCCAGCCTCAGCTACTTAGTGAGGCACTCCGCAACTTAGTGAGACCCTGTTTCAAAATAAAGAATAAAAAATAGGGCTGAGGGTGTAGCTTGGAGGTAGAATGCCCCTGGGTTCCATCCTTAGTACCGCAAAAAAAAAAAGAATAAAAATAGGACTGGGAGCCGGGCGTGGTGGCGCACGCTTGTAATCTCAGCATTCGGGAGGCTGAGACCGTAGGATCCAGGTTCGCGGACAGCCTCAGCTACCTAGTGAGGCACTCCACAACCTACTGAGACTCGGTTTCAAAATAAAGAATAAAAAATAGGGCTGGGGGTGTAGCTCGGAAGTAAATGCCCCTGAGTTCAATCCCCAGTACCGCAAAAAAAAAAAAAAAAAAATAGGGCTGGGTATGTAGCTCAGTGGTAGAATGCTCCTGAATTCAATCCCCAGTACCCCCTTACCCCCCCCCAAAAAAAAGATAATGCTCGAGGTGTCAATTCAGTAACAGGATAAATTTGTGGAATTTTTACTTTAGTCCTTCCCTCCCTTGTAGTTTCTTTTTCTAAAGTATTTCCTTGATTATTTCATATACTTTAATAGATAGATACATAGAGCATCTTAGAAAAGATAAGCAAAATATTGGAACAGGGAGAGGAGTCATAGATGGACTGATGAATTCTCGGAACCATTTGGAACCATTTGAGGTTTGCATTAATTGTCAAATATATAATATCTGATCTTTTCATATATTAATTTGAGGATTGTATGTCAAAGTATTTATGATTAATACGGTGATTGTCTTAAACTAATACAGCAACTTTTCTATTTGAGAAGAAAAGATTCATTGTTTGGCTGTATTTTAAGTTCATGAATTCAAAAGTCTCAAAATTTTACATATCTAGCTCAAATTAAACAGATTCTTTTTTTTTTTTTTTTTTGCAGTACCGGGGATTGAACTCGGGGCATTCTACCTCCGAGCTACATCCTCCGTCCTATTTTTTATTCTTTATTTTGAAACCGGGTCTCACTAAGTTGTGGAGTGCCTCACTAGGTAGCTGAGGCTGGCCTCGAACCCGGATCCTCCGGTCTCAGCCTCCCAAATGCTGGGATTACAAGTGTGCACCACCATGCCTGGCAGATTCTTACTTTCTTACAAGGCAAGCTCCATCCATTACTAGCAAATCGTCATTATTAGAAGGTATTATCTGATTTTGAAACAAAAATCCATCTTAAGTTTTTGTCTTCATTTTTTAAAAAAATAATGTATTCCTTCAAATAAATGGCAAGAAGTGTTATAGCAATGGCAATTTTTGTCATTATAATTTCAGGGGAATCAAAGAAGAAATCTAGAATCTACGGTGTCTCAAATTGAGAAGGAGAAAATGTTGCTACAGCATAGAATTAATGAGTACCAAAGAAAAGCTGAGCAAGAAAATGAGAAGAGAAGAAATGTAGAAAATGAAGGTATGTTGTTATTTGTTTTGAAAAAAATGCTGGAATTTCTAGGCAAGCACTGTACCACTGAGCTACACCTCCAGCCCCGGAATTTCTTTCTATCACTATCCTCTATGCCTTTTTCATGAAGTTATCTTACATTTAATGCCCATAATAGATTTATGAACTACAATTCTAAGGCACCTTATGAGCTAAATAACCCAGATCTCCAGTTAGACTTACAACATATTAAAGTCAGTAGTAAGTAGTGTTTAACTAGAGTAGTGATTATACCGTTTTGTGCATACTGGAATTTCCCAGGAAGCTTTCAGGAATACTAATGCCTAAACCTCAGAGATTCTAATTTAATTGTCATGGCATGTGGCCTGGGCATCAGTATTTTCTGTAAGCTCCCCAGGCAGTTCTCACAGCTACATTCGAGAACTACTGAGTTAAAATTTCATATTTTAATGCCAGTGTCACAAATACATTTAAAATAGTTTCCTACACCTTTGATTGAGTGGTTTCACTTCTACTTTATTTTACTTGTCTACTTTATATATGCTTGTCTGCATGCAATCTAATGTATGCGTAAGGCTTTATAGCATTGCTTACGATGGCAAGACGTATAAACAATGTAAGGTATAATAAATTTTGGTATATCTATATGGTAGAATATTATGTACCTTATAAAAAAATAAATACCTCCTTATATAGTGTTGTAAAAAGATCTCTAAGATGTATCTTTATAGTGACAAAAACATAGTACCGATGGTTTTGTTAAAACTAGTGCTTTTTAAATATATTCTTAAATGTGTATATGTATTTATATAGATACACATGTGAAAACATATATTTGGTTTTATATTGGAGTATCAATCCATAGGCTCTCTTGGGAATGATCTGTAGGAGCTAGTAATAGTTGTTCCTGGGGAGAGGAGCCAGTTAAGGGAGACAGAGGGGAATTAGGAGATGATGTGGAGGGAGGAAAACTCCACTAACATGTCGTACCTTTTGATTTTGTATCATGTTTTAAAAATCCTGAACTATTCCAGTAATTATACTATTTAGAAATAAATAATGAATGAAACTGGATTGATCTTACTAAGGTAATAAAATAATTAGAGTTATTGCAATAATGGAAAGAAATCTATTTTGCACTCTGTATTTCAAAATGATTATTTACTTTTTGATGAACTTAAATGTAAGTACTTCTAAGCTGGAATTTGGTTTTTGGAGTGGGAATGGACCTAGTTTAGCTGACTATTATGAGCTATTATGTTCTCAAAGTAAATGTCATTTATAAAAAAGGATTTATATGATCCTCTAATAAAAATTTGTAATTTCTACATATTTTGTCATTGACTAGTTTCTACATTAAAAGATCAGCTGGAAGACTTAAAGAAAGTAAGTCAGAATTCACAGCTTGCTAATGAAAAGCTGGCACAATTACAAAAACAGGTAAGTTTTTCAGATGGATTTCTTTTTTGAAATGATAGTTAATTGAAATAAGTTTGTATTTTGGTCAAAATTCTGTTTTCTTGCTCTTTTAAATAGCTAGAAGAAGCCAATGACTTACTTAGGACAGAATCAGACACAGCTGTAAGATTAAGGAAGAGTCACACAGAAATGAGCAAATCAGTTAGTCAACTTGAGTCCCTGAACAGAGAATTGCAGGAGAGAAATAGAATCTTGGAGAACTCCAAGGCACAGACAGACAAGGATTACTACCAACTGCAAGCTGTGTTGGAAGCTGAGCGAAGAGACAGAGGTCATGACTCTGAAATGATTGGAGACCTTCAAGGTAATAGTTTTTCTTACTGTGGTAAAATAAATATAGCATAATATTTACCATTTTTAACCGTTTTTAGGGGTACAGTTCAGTGGTATTAAATACACTCACATTGTTATGCAACCATCTCCGGAACATTTTTTATCATTCCAAATTACAACTCTTCTATTTAACAATAACTCTTAACTACCCCCTTCCCCAGCCCTGAGTAACCACTGTTCTACTTCTGTGTCTATGAACTCGATTACTCTGAGTTCCTTGTATTAGTGGAATTACACAATGTTTGTCCTTTCTTTTTAATTTTTAACTATGTTAAAAAACAAGCCAAGCGTGGTGGTACACACGCTTGTAATCCCAGTTCTTGGGAGGCTGAGACTGGAGGATCTGGGTTCATAGCCAGCTTCAGCTACTTAGTGAGGCCCTCCACAACTTAGTGAGACCCTGGTTCAAAATAAAGACTAAAAAATAGGGCTGGGGGTGTAGCTCGGAGGTACAATGCCCCTGGGTTCCATCCCCAGTAATGCAAAAAAATAAAATAACAAAGCCGGGCGTGGTGGCACACACTTGTAATCCCAGTGCTTCGGAGGCTGAGATAGGAGGATCCAGTTTCAAGGTAGCCTCAGCTATTTAGTGAGGCCCTCTGCAACTTCATGAGACCTTGTTTCAAAATAAAGAATAAAAAATAGGCCAGACATGGTGGCGCACGCTTGTAATCCCAGCATTTGGGAGGCTGACACTGGAGGATCCAGGTTCGAGGCCAGCCTCAGCTATGTAGTGAGGCACTCCACAACTTAGTGAGACCCTGTTTCAAAATAAAGAATAAAAAATAGGGCTGGGGGTAGCTCAGAGGTAGAATGCCCCTGAGTTCAATCCCCAGTACCAGAAAAAAATAAAAAATAGGATTGCAGCCCGATATGGTGGTGCACACCTGTAATCCCAGTACTTGGGAGGCTGAGACAGGAGGATCACAAGTTCAAGGACAGCCTCACCAAATAGACTCATCAACCTAGTGAGGCCCTGTTTCCAAATAAGAAATAAAATTGGGTTGGGGGCGTAGCTCAGAAGTAGGGTGCCCCTGGGTTAAATCCCCAGTACTGCAAAAATAAATAAATAAATAAAATAAAATAAAATGACAAAGCCGAGTATGTTGGCACATGCCTGTAATCCCAGTACTTAGGAGCCTGAGACAGAAGGATCACAGATTTGAGGCCAGTGTGGTAATGTAGCAAGACCCTCTATCAAAATAAAAAATAATGAAGGACCAGGGTATAGCTCAGAGGTAGAATACCCCTGGGTTCAGTCTCCAGTACCACCAAAAATAATAATAATAATAAAAAATAAAAACAAGCCAGGCGTGGTGGCGCACGCTTGTAATCCCCGCATTCGGGAGGCTGAGACCGGAGGATCCGGGTTCGCGGCCAGCCTCAGCTACCTAGTGAGGCACTCCGCAACTTAGTGACACTCGGTTTCAAAATAAAGAATAAAAAATGGGGCTGGGGGTATAGCTCGGAGGTAGAATGCCCCTGAGTTCAATCCCCAGTACCGCCAAAAAAAACCAAAAAAAAAAAAAAATAAAAATAAAAACACACACACAAAACAAAATGTACCATATTAACTTTTTTTTGTGTGTGTGTGTGGTACTGGGAATTGGACCCAGGGGTATTCTACCTGTGAAATACACCCCCAGCCCTATTTTTTAATTCTTTATTTTGAAACAGGGTCTCAGTAAGTTGCTGAGGGCCTCACTAAGTAGCTGAGGCTGGCCACAAACCTGTGATCCTCCTGTCTCAGACTCCCAAGTACTGGGATTATAAGCGTGCGCCGCCACGCCTGGCTCATATTAACCATTTTTAAACATAAGATAATTATGCTCTCATATAGAAAATGACTTTGGTGAAACCAGAGGTGGTTAGCATTCTTCTTTCTCTTTGAGGATAATGCCTAAATCTGTAGCACATTGTAATTTCTGCACTCTCCCAAGCACACCTGTGATGGTGATATCTTCCAGTTTTTACAACCAGGTTAACTGAAGACTTAATTGAAAAACTTGCCTAATTTATAAAGATTTTACTCAAGGTGAGACTAATTTAGGTAGAGTAGATTATCATTGTTAAATCCTAGAAATTTCTCATGCATTTTTAGACACTCATTTGCAAATATAGAATCTCATTACCAAAAAAAAAAAAAAGAAGAAGGAGTTAGGTAAGGTTAGGACTTCAGAGATACCAGCAGTCTTTGTGAAACTTAAGAAGTGAAAGATTGGCTGGGTGTGGTAGTTCACTGCTGTAATGCCAGTATTTGGGAGGCTGAGACTGGAGGATTGCATGTTTGAGGCCAATCTCAGCAATTTAGTGAGATCTTGTTTCAAAGTAGAAGATAAAATAGAGCCAAGCATGGTGGTGCACACTTGTAATCCCAGTAATTAGGAGGCTGAGGCAGGAGGATCACAGATCCATGGCCAGCCTCAGCTACTTAGTAAGACCCTCCGCAACTTAGTGAGACCCTGTTTCAAAATAAAGAATAAAAAATAGGGCTGAGGGTGTAGCTCAGAGAGAGAATGCCCCTGAGTACAATCCCCAGGACCAAAAAAATTACAGATGGAAGATTGAGTATAATAGTAAATAAAGGAAGTTTTAAAATGATAAATGGCATTCATTTGATTTCAAAAGATGTCTGTCTTAATCCACTTCAGATATTTTTCTATTTTCTATTCCTATTAATGGCAGCATCCATACTATCTAATCAAAACAGATGCACATAGAAGTTACCAGACAGCCCGGCGTGGTGGCGCACTCTTGTAATCCCAGCATTTGCGGCGAGGCTGAGACCGGAGGATCCGGGTTCTCGGCCAGCCTCAGCTACCTAGTGAGGCACTCCGCAACTTAGTGAGACTCGGTTTCAAAATAAAGAATAAAAAATAGGGCTGGGGATATAGCTCGGAGGTAGAATGCCCCTGAGTTCAATCCCCAGTACCGAAAGAAAAAAAAAAGAAGAAGAAGTTTACCAGACCTCTCAGGAAAAGATTGGCCAGTGAGGGAGTCTGTTTAACCTTAGTCACAGATGGGAACATAGTTTGGGTCTCATGAGGTTTGATGATTAGCTATAATTCTGTGCAGGGAGGTCAGGGTCAGTTTTAGTGACTATGGAAACAGAAATTGGGATCTCTCATTGGTTCTGAGCTGAGGCGTGTTGTGCAATCCTGCTTCTCAGGCACCAGGCTTAAAATAGACCTAAATATAACCAAAAAGTAGCCTCTTTTTATGTATTAGGAAAGCCTGGTTCTTCCCTAAGTCAAGTCTTTCTAGGCCCTTTTATACAGCACGTTAGCCATGTAAAAGTCTCATCTCCATTCTGTATCTGTAAACCAAGGAGATTGGAATGGAAATCCTTCCATTTCTAAAATTCTTTTAATGAACAAGCTTTGAACTGCTTGCTTCCAAGGGAGGTGCTCATCACAGTAGTGGTCTTTAAACCTGAATTTAGTTTTTAGATATTGGCAAAATTAAGAAAAATTTAAGCATGATTTTTATTAATAAATTAAGCATGATCTATTATTAATAAATTTATCATTTTCGGGCCTTAGCTTCAAACTTGAATGTAAATCAAAGTTCACATGTTCTTAAAAAATGCACACAATTTAAAGTCGGGCGTGGTGGCGCATGCTTGTAATCCCAGCATTCGGGAGGCTGAGACCAGAGGATCCGGGTTCGCGGCCAGCCTCAGCTACCTAGTGAGGCACTCCACAACTTAGTGAGACTCGGTTTCAAAATAAAGAATAAAAACTAGGGCTGGGGGTGTAGCTCGGAGGTAGAATGCCCCTGAGTTCAATCCCCAGTACCGCAAAAAAAAAAAAAAATGCACACAATTTATATAAACTTCAATAAAGATACATTGTGGTTAAAAAATTATAGTTTTTATCTTCTAAATCTTTTTAATATTTTATGGTCTTAAGAAATTTTAGCTCTCTCAAGTATAAATTTCTTTTCTTTTGGGCTGCCGGGCTTCTGGCAGTCATGATGATGATTCCCTATGAATGTCCTGTGTTACACTGGTAGGCAGAAGCTTCTTCCTAATATGAGAAAGCTTCCCAAATGTAATTGAATAGTGAAGAGTTTAGGTTTTGTGGGCCATGTGTGATCTTCGTTGCATATTCTTTTGGTGAGGGGGCACTGAACCCAAGAGTGTTCTACCTCTGAACTACACCCCCAGCCCTATTTTTTATTGATTGATTGATTGTGGTTCTAGGATGGAACTCAGAGGCATTCTACCCCTGGGCTACATCCCAGCCCTGTTTTATTTTTTGTTTGGAAACAGGGTCTCGCTAGGTTAATAAGAGTCTCCCTATTTGCTGAGGTTCTATTTTAAGGCACCATACCTGGCTTAAGACAAATTTTTAAAATAAACTTTTTTTTGAAGTAATAAAAAACAGGACATGGTGGCACATGCTTGTAATTCTACTACTTGAGAGTCTGAGACAGGAGGATCGCAGGTTCAAAGCCAGCCTTGGCTACTTAGCAAGACTCTCAGCAACCTGGCGAGACCTTGTTTCTAAATAAGATATAAAATTGGGCTGGGGTTGTAACTTGGAGGTACAATGCCTCTGGGTTCAATCCCCAGTACCAAAAAAAAAAAAAAACTATTTGGTTAGGTTAGTTTATTTTATTTATTTTAACTTTATTTTTTATTTATTTTGGAACATTTCAGACATATACCAAAGTAGAATAATGACCGGCTGCATATTCATGATCCCATGTCAGCCATCTGGTAGCCAGTCTTGTTGCATTTTATTCCCCTGTCTTCCTTCCCAGTCCTCTGACATTGAATTCTCTCTCTTTTTGAAACAGTGTCTCACTAAGTTTCTGAGGACCTCTCTAGGTTGTTGAGGCTGAATAGAATTCTTGATTTCTTATATTTAACACGTCCAATTAATCTGTTTTTTTCCCTTTATAGTAGTGCAGTGTTTATTGTGGCCTGTGGAAGAAACCTTGGACTAGATCATGGCAATGTCATTGCTGTTTTTGTTTTTGTTTTTGTTTTTTTGCAGTACTAGGGATTGAACTCAGGGGCATTTTACCTTCGAGCTATACCCCCAGCCCTATTTTTTATTCTTTATTTTGAAACCAGGTCTCACTAAGTTGTGGAGTATCTCACTAGGTAGCTGAGGCTGGCCTCGAACCCGGATCCTCTTGTCTCAGCCTTCCAAATGCTGGGATTACAAGCGTGCACCACCACGCCCGGCTCTGTTTTTGTTTTTGATGGTGGTGGTGGTGGTGGTACTGGGGATCTTTGCGCTATACCCTCAACCCAATTTTATTTATTTTTTAAATTTTGAAACAGTCTTGCTGAGTCGCAGAGGCTGACCTCAAACCTGTGATCCTTCTGTCTCAGTCTCCCAAGTACTGGGATTACAGGCGTGTGCCACTGTGCCCAGTGCCTCATTATCTTTTAGAAGCTTTATTGTTTAAATCTACTTAACTTATTCTTTCTGCTGTTTTGGTACTTATTCTTCCTACCATGTTTTTATACTTCTTGCCTATTAAGCTCTTTTTACTTTCATATACTGTATACAAACAAGTTATAGTTTATTTCAAGCTTTTTTTTTTTTTTTTTTTTTTTGCAGGACTGGGCGTTGAACCCAGGGACATTCCACCTCCAAGCTACACCCCCAGCCC
This sequence comes from Graphiurus murinus, assembly GCA_004027655.1. Taxonomy (NCBI): domain Eukaryota; kingdom Metazoa; phylum Chordata; class Mammalia; order Rodentia; family Gliridae; genus Graphiurus; species Graphiurus murinus. The sequence goes on along the minus strand of PVLC010007194.1, from coordinate 31,245 downwards.
TATTTTTTATTCTTTATTTTGAAACAGGGTCTCACTAAGTTGTGGTAGGCCTCACTAAGTAGCTGAGGCTGGCCGAGAACCTGAATCCTCCAGTCTCAGCCTCCCAAGTACTGGGATTACAAACGTGTGCTACCATACCCGGCTCAAGCATGGAGTAATGAAAATAAACTTTTATTTAATGTCTTTCATATGGTTATTAGGAATCTATAATTAATTAACCCATATATTTTTAATACTTTAGCTTAGTTTTTTTTTTTTTTTTTTTTTTTTTTTGCGGTACTGGGGATTGAACTCAGAGGCATTCTACCTCCGAGCTATACCCCCAGCCCTATTTTTTATTCTTTATTTTGAAACCGAGTCTCACTAAGTTGCGGAGTGCCTCACTAGGTAGCTGAGGCTGGCCGCGAACCCGGATCCTCCGGTCTCAGCCTCCCAAATGCTGGGA